>JAQQAE010004112.1:0-19226 GCA_029823295.1 Pseudamia nigra | reverse complement strand
AATTGTAAAGCGCCTAGGGATAATCGGCGATTATGATTGGTGCTATATAAATAAAGTTTGATTGATTGATTGATTGAGTTGCAGGACACAGAGGCAAACATGAATGGCTTAGTTTCTGGAGCTTTATTAAGAACAAAGGGAAGCAATGGACAACTGTAGGTAGACCAGTGGCGGAACAAAGACAGACAGGTAGATGGGCAGGCAGGCAGACAGCCAGCAGAACGACTTGGACGGGACTGGAACGTGCTGGGAGTGGAGAGTGGAAGCTCGGCTGGGCGAGACACTAGTAGGAAGACAGGGACAGGAGCCAGAAACCAGGAACTGAGGAGGACAGACAGGACAAGTTCAGGTAAGGATGGATCTTCTCGATAGATAACAGAACTCATAAAACACAGGAAGGTGACTAACTGGAGTTAATACAATGATCTGGCAAGGAAGTGGTGGAGAAGCCAGGTATTTGTAGCTGTGGGTGATTGCAGATGATGAGCAGCTGGGTCTGACTCCTGTACAACTGTCTCCACTCCTGCAATCAAGACTAACACACACACACACACAGAAGGGAGAGGGAGAGGAGAAACAGCTATCTGCTGCGGACTGTGACACTAAGCAGAAAAGCCCAGACTTCCTTTTCCCCAGCCACCTCCTTCAGCTCCTCTACGGGGGTCCTCCGGCTCTTCCCAGGCCAACCAAGAGAGACAGTTCCTCCAGGGTGACCTGGGTCTGCCCCAGGGCCTCCTCCCAGTTGTAGTTAGTTTTGGCAACTGGGGATTGGGCCACCCAGGCCCCCTCCTTCGGCTGCCACCCAAACCACACAGCACCGGATCCTTACAGCGCTTCCTGCAGGTGGGGGGCCCATGGGAAGGAATAGTCATAAGGGACTTCTGAATTGCTCTTAGTCTGACCTGCACCTAGGATCAGTTTGCCTTCGGAGACCCTACCAGGGGCTAATTGCCCCCGACAGCATAGCTCCTAGGATCACTCAGGCACGCAAACCCCTACACCACGATAAGCTGGCAATTCAAGGAAGGGGCCATAAATAAAAATACAAAAAATATGTGCACAGTATAAACAAATAAAAATCAGACCTAAATGACTTCAGCAGGTAAAAATCCATATTTAGTGTGAAGTCCATTTATGCAACAACAAACAATATTGAAACGTGCTGAATGAAACCTGTTTAAGTCACTAGATCTCATATTTTCTGTCCTAAATAGACCAAAACATTTTAAGTACACAGGGAGGTAACACTACTGACACTTGATTGTGGACAAAGTGAAATGTTTGCTAATGTGTATTCTGGTTTTATTGTGATTGAGAAACACATATTCACATTATGTTCATTATAATTCACGAAAAACAACAAAACCAAGGTGCCTAAAACTTTTTGCACAGTACTGTATTAACATAACTCATAAATGTGAACATCATTGCACAGGGTTGCAATACATTAACTCATATTTCAACTCATTTTGTGTGAGAATGTTCTACCAATGTGAAATTTCCATTGTTTTTCAATGGCACTAAACAAACTGTAACCATACATGTATCAAAATATTGTTAGCCTAAATATTACTATATTTACTATTTTTATACAGTAATTTTGTATTGTATATGTACAAAGAAGATTTTTTTCATGCGGTATAAGCAATAACCACTCTTTTTTTTTTTTGCCAAATGGAGACCTCAGTGTTTGAGTGGTGCCATGTACAGACATTTTAAATGATGATGAATTTATATGAAGGTAATAAATATCAGCAATGTTACACTTGTTGAACTTTTTCCCTTTTTATAAGATGACTTAATGAGATCATTTGTATTCACTGAAACAAACAAATCTAAATATAAACCATATGTTTACTGTTAGTCAACTCTATATGCTCTATAGAGCATATAGAGTTGACTAAGTTGACTCAGTAGACTATATGCTGTTTTTTCCACTTGAAAAGTTAAATCACTCCATCTAACTCATGAACATTTCAGTGAAGTGCTTTCCATTGATTTTCTCTGACTGTTTGCGTTTCTCTACACTGTTTGTTTAAGCTGGTTTCTGTTGAGAGCATTGTGTGCTGTTCCCTATCAAACAGAGTGCACAGAATCCTGAATCTACTTTACTTTGGCTCTGAAAATTCACTTCATTAAATGTAACTCAAATAAAAAAAATAGTATTAAACCAACTAAGTGCACTGATTCAATCTCCAAACTGCGAGTGTGTACTCCTTTTACCAATGATAAGAGCAGGTGATTAACAATGTAAGATAGTTTCAAGTGTAGAACAAAACCAGCGATATGAAACATTGTGTTTAAAGTAACACTGAGACTAAAAGTGAGAAGCCAAGCAAGATTTTCTTTGCACATTACTCCTAAATTGTTCTATTTTTCTGTGCATAAACATTCCTCACACAAAGTGGCTGCATCATTTGTTACTTTTCTCCTTGATATCCCACTTACTTCCAGCTCAGCCAACTTTATGTCACTTCTCTGGCGCTAAGAAACAACTCTGCTAGAACCTCATCGTTTAGTGTTACTCTTGAGACAAACTAAATCGGCTTGGCATGCGATTTAAAGCATACTCCTAGCTCCCTGAATGCAAATGCAAAGATTGATCCAATATTTCAGAAAAAATAAAAAACAAAATCAGTATATGGGTAACATTTTAGACCTATGTTGTATCAGTGCACCAGAATAGTGGACATGGAGTTGTTCTCATATGTAGGACAATGCATTGTGCTCAGTCTCTTCCACCAGAGCAGACAGACAGGACAAAGATCCACTGTTTAGTGAGAGTCAGAGATGTATGAGGGTCAGAGTATGAAGTATCTGTAGAATTATGTGGCTTTGACATCTGACACAGCATAGATAAACTAATTTGTCAGTGTTGGAAATGATCATTATAGGATTTTTAATGAAATATGTCTCTGTATGTGACATAGTAGCTACATATGCAGTTCTTGGGACATTTACAAGTTAACTTTAGTGTCCTGTTTGTAAGTATACATTGTGTGGAGGTGGTTGTGATGTAATGGCAGGACAGTAAGATGTGTAGGATTTGTTCGATTGTTTGTTTCTGATGAATTGTTAATGCACAAATCTGTGCCTTTACTTCATGAAAGGAACTAAACCTGAGCAATAATCAATAAATTGAGCAAATAATGAACATGATAAACAAAGTTGTCAGGGACATGAATCAATATGAAAAAACTATTAAGAAAATGTCACCAAATTAGAACAAAAGTAGGAAAAATATCAGCATATTAAGCAACAAAATGAGAGGAAAAAAGAAAACAATCAAGAAAATGGACAGAGCAAGCAACAAAACAAAGAAAGTAAAACAAAAATGGCCATAATAATCATTTAAAAAAAACAAAAAATGAGCAAAAATAATCAACACACACAAAAATGAACAAAACAGTGAACCAACACAGCTACGAAGATCTTTTCAAATGTTGAGGGGGATAAATTCCCCATGCCCTCTGAAATCTACATCTACACAGCACCAGTTTGAGTTTTTCCAGTGAAATGAGGAAAGTAAATGAAACATGTCTGGGGAATTCCATGTAAACCTGGACACTGCCATTTTTAGAGGGGCTAATGAAATGTGACCACCTTTGTTTTGGGAGCCTTTTATAGCAGTACTATTTTGGCACAGAGAGGAGTTCATTATTATGAATATTGCTTTGGTGAGGTTTTACATTTCCTTTGCTTCCTCATAAATATTCTAAATCGTAATGTAATGGATGCCATCTATCACATCAAAGTGGCTTGATTGTAGATGGATTGTTTTAACTTTTCTGGTATAAATTCTGTTTGTGCAAGGAGGCACTAATAAGCTCCAAATGCCACAAGGTGTTAGGTCGCCCCCTGTCTTTAACAGCAAATGGTGCATCTAAATTAAGCAGTGGATTTTTAGGTATTACGTAACAAAGCGGCTCAGTGTGATTACACTTCTAATTCCAGAAAATCATTGTGATTTGCCCACAGTAACAATAACAGCAAAATATATACAGTAAAGTGATTTATCTCAGAGGTGGGTGGTGTAAAATGTAACAGAACCACTTACCCTGTTAAAGTCCAGTTTGTTTTTTCACTATAATGAGCCTTTGTCCACTGTAATTGCCAACATTGTTATTGCGAAAGACTCCGTTTCCATCAAAAACAAGTATTGTGCTGCTTGGAGTTCTCTGGTGTTTACCCGGTCTCTGCACCAGGAAATGGACACTAGGAGAATGTACAACATATACCACAACAAAGCCACCACAACACTTCCCCTTAAGCATCTAAACTCTTCTGCCATACCACATTTACTCATCCACTTGTTGAGAACAGGATGCAGTATGAATTATTTTACCCTGTATTTGTCCATTTCTCAGGAAACCACTGTCTGAATCACAATAGGGCCTTTTTGGGCTTTAATACTGTACGCGCTGTGTTTAAACATCTCAGAATACTGCAACACTGGAAAAGTGCTAAATGTTGCAGGCAGAAAATGAACATCACAGTGTGTTTGTGTCAAAACACTTTCTCCAGATTGGATATTTTACCCTTAAAAGCATGAGCTGCTGCTGGTGCCGATAACACATCAACACATTAACACATTAATTAGATCACACATTAAGCTGAGGCTCCTGCCAAACCTGTAAAAACAGTGAGTGTTGCCTCTAAATATATCAGTGAAAATACATGCTGAAATGCTTCCTCTCCAATGTGAATTCTTTGCAGACAGGAGTGTGATATTATGCAAACTGAGAATGTTCTGAGCTGTATCTGAAGTACATTACATGATGGCTGTATAACAATCCAGTAGTGTATTGAGTTAGGCGCACAGCCAAGAAGCTGAGGTTTGAGATTGGCTATATTTGCACAACATACTTCATTTCTATTTCCTGGATGCTTTATCCAGTGCAAATACTTACCGCAGATTCCACAGAGGACCAGACCAGATCCTACTCCTCATCAGGACGATGGACAAGGTGAGACCCCACAAACAAAGCCCATCTCAGCTGCTCCGTCTGCTGCGCTGATCCAGGTGGGATTAAGCGAAGGTTGGCAGGATTTTGTTTTCTTTGAGAGGAAAAAAAGATGCTGAAATTGCTGTTTCTTCTGGCTCTCATTCCAGCTATCTGCCAAGACAAACTTTGTCCATTGCTGATTTTTTTAATTTTGTCACAGAATATTTTGATGATGGTCAAACTTCTCACGGCTCTAAAGATAAATTTGGCACCTTTTTAAGACTCGAAATTCATTTCAAATTGAAATTGAAAATCATAACACATCTCATGACATGGTATTTTTACTCTTTAAATGTAACTGCTAATAAAAAATACTCTAGAATGAAGTGAAGGGTGACTTTCTCACATTAAACTGAATTGTAAATCAGCCAAATGATCATAATAACCACAATGGGGGAAAATAACCACATAAAGAACAAAATTAACACTGGCAACAAAATTAATGCCCAAAAAACAACAAAAAAAATCAGAAAAAATAACAAAGTAAGCCACAAAATTAACAAAAACACATGAAACAATCAAGAAAATAAAAATATACATAATTATGGAAAAGAAAAGGAGAAAATAATCAAGAAAGCAAACAAAAAATGAACAAAATAACTAGTCAACTAATAAAATTTAGGGGAATAATCAAGACAAGGAACAACAATGGACTAAGTTTGGGATACAACTGAAATATCTTCCAACAGGTGGCGCCATTACATCAGTGTTCAGGAGGTTCATCCCATTGGTCCTATTTGCATATTTTAGTGTGACTGTACCAGAACATACTGTGGGAATAAAAAACAGCATAATGCTGGTTTCTTCCTGTGTTTTAAGTATAAAGAAATATTCTCAAATGGCAACAACAGAAGCAACTGGTGGCCTGTAAATATTTCCCACTCATAATGATGATATAAACTGTTAAACTCGCTATACAGTATATCAGACTTTTTAGCCTTGCATGACAAAGACAATTACAGATATAAATGCATAGACACATTAATTTAAAAAAGAGAGTGTTTGAAAATGTTCAGTGTTAGACCCCTTTCCTTGTAGTATTTCAATATTTAAAACGTAATCATGCTTCTCTATTTCCTCTTATACATACACATGAAGGTGTAACTATTGCACACTTGTGGCCTGAACAGTTTGACTCTTGATTTCTGACACTAGCAGCCAAGGGACCTGTCCACAAATCACTGTTATGAACAGAAGCATTCCTCTGTCCTCTAGGGTATATAAGGCTTCATTTGGTTTGCCTCTATGATATATGTCGAGGGCAAGAAGTCATTTAGCTTTCAATTTATTAGCCTGGTGATTTATGCACACTGCAGAGGTAGTGGTGGTGTCTTCTACCCCCCCCATTCTCAACCTTTTTCAGATTGCACCTTAATAATTTGGTTATAGATGATGTGAGAGAAAGTTCAGCAATTAAGAAAACAGAGCAAAAAAGAGCCTGGGTTTACTGTTTCTATGGCTGCACTTCATTTATCACTGGTGTTTTAGTCAGTCAGTAAAGGATTACACTCTAAGACCACTACAACCTGCACAAATTCGGGATGTCTGCAGACTTAGAAAAGTGCACACCGACAGGAAAATGTGTCTGAAAGGTTTATTATTTATTATCTTCAATAAAGCTGTTTTCCCTCAATGCACTTATGCATAAAGTAGCTGACAATTAAACCTTTTTTTTAGCAATTCATTCATTTTTATCTGGGTATTTCTCTGCTTCACAAAAACAGAGCACATTTTAGCGCATCTATAGACTACTACGGATTTGGATGCTTCAAGTTTTAGCTGAAAATGTAGGTGGTGTGTGTTACAAGGTGTCGAAAGTTGCCCAGAGTTCAATGCCTTTCTTCTGACTAACAGTCTGCTTGGAGCCTCTTCCCATGACCACCGCTGGGAAGGAGGAAGCTCTATGACCAAATGACTCACAGGGAAAAAAAACAACCTGAAGTGTTTGGCAGCATTTAGAGCAGCTTTGTGAGTAATCACCATCTACATCCTTGGACACCTCGCTTTCCTCTCACTCTCACTTTTTCCATCGACCAACCTTACAGAAACTGAATTCCGTCATGGCACAACACCGTGATAAAGATGAAAGGAAATCACATCGCACAAATAAGCCCCATGTTTAGTGATAAACATCCGAGAATGCCTCTGCACTCCAGACCACAACAAAGCCAGACCCTGATTTACTCAGATTAGTATGCCATCAGTGGAATGACCCCACACTTAAAATTCGCAGTTATCCAGTCCACCCGTTTAGGAGGCAGAGTTATTTTTGCTGATGGGATCACAACCTATCCTGTGGTAAAGAGTTTTGTCAGGTGAAGCATGGTGGTGTGGGGGAGGCGCGAAAAACGTGTTTGCTGACAGGCCTGATGTACCAACCGTGACGCCCACAGTTTGTCAATAACCTAAAAACCAGATGGAGGAGGAATGAGAAAGACAAGTAAAGAAGAGTAAAAATAGAACATCAGTGAAATAATGAGCACTTCACAACTAGGTCTTTTATAACTTGGCTCTAGAAAGACTGAAGAATCTGAATAGAGAACAGCAGAAATCGAATAGAATATAATAGAGTGGAGAACACTGAAACTATTGAAAAACCCAAGTAATGAATTTGAATAAGAAGTACAAACTTAAATCAAATGAAAATGTTCTTTCGATTTCAATTCTAGTTTAATTGAAATTGGTAGAACGACGAGAACTTTGAGTCATTTTTTGTTACAAGCAGTAGTGCTGCCTTTCGCAAAAGGTGATAAGATGGAGATATGAAAACAGCCAATAATCACTGCAAATTTCAAGTAAATTGGTTCAGACACTTTAAATCTGTCAAAGTTGGAGCCCCTTTTCACTTCATTTTGTACAAATACTGTAGAAATGTACTGTACTGCCAAACAGCACTGAGATTTGTTTAATTTTTCACATGCAGTTAATATGCTATGCAAGGAATTGTGCTGGCTGAGAGGGGCGCAAACACCTAGGAGAGTGGTACAACAAAACTCTCCATTTTCAACCAGGAGACCAAAGTTGGAATTCTGCTTTCTGTATTTTGAGTTTTATATATAGTGCATGTCTTGTCTATCCTTCACCCTGACTTTTTCCCTGACCCTAACCAAGTAGATTTAGCTTGAAACTGAAACCTTTCTGCAGTGTTATTGACCACAGTTAAAGTGGGTCTTCCATGCTGTATTAAACGTGTGCTAAAAATGAAGAAGTGTCTATTTTGCACAGCGAGGTACCCATGTTGTCTGTGTATAATAATTTGAGGGTTGGTTGTGTATTGATAATGCAGACATGCGAACACATATGGGACATGGGCTCATGACAACAATTACAGGTAACAGATAATTATCACTTCCTGTAGTATTTATTTTCCTGAATGGGTTATTTGTGTTAACCTCGAGCTACTGTATTATAACTGTAGATTGCATTGTGATGAATACATAAGGAAATACTCAGAGAGTGACAATAATGCAGAGATACGAGAGGATATCAGGAAGATAACTGGCTATAGCAGACTTAATGGGCATTAGCTAAAATTTTCTTTATTGTCTGTCATCCAGTAACAAATGTTTACATTCACGTTTACAGGCTTCACTTTCATTATGGTTATATACTAGATTAGTGATGTTGCAGCACCATGAGTAAAGGAGGTTGTAGGGTTGATGAAAATCCTGGTGTTACACATGGATAAATGTCATCATGAATTCTTCTTGGACCTGTTTGATGCAGCAAAAACTGAGGAAACTACACTTCACAATAACTAATGTTTTTGACAGACTTCATCTTTCAGTATCTGAATAAACCTCAGACACCTTCACACTGTCATCATTACAGTAGCTAGTAGTGTTTGTTGTAATGACAAGTAAACACCAATAAAGATAAAGATACAGTCTAATATACAGACGAGTACATATCTAATTGCTACCTTTAATGTGCATGCTGTTCTAAGTAGAAATAGACAAGGGGAAACAGCTAAATGACCTCACACTTAGAAAATATCCCCAGCTGGGTGGCCGTGATCACACAACTTCCACAATGATGAGCAGAAGTAAACAATACCCTGAGAGCAAAAGAAACTACAGTGAGCTGAGTTTTGGGGGATAGAGAGAGAGAAAGAGAGAGAGATAAATCCGTCAAAGAGTGTCTTCTTGGCTAATTTCTGTCAACCAAGAGGGAGAACAAGCGGGGCTGAAGGGTTCCCGTTCCAAAAACAACATAGCTGGAGAGGTAGCCTATTGTGTCCTGACAGATTGGTCTGACTTAAGGAGGAGGAGGTCGCTTCTAACTGACACACTGGGAGGAGCAGAGGTGAGCAGAAATCTGGGGGAGATGGGAACACAGCTGTGGTTGAGAGGAGAGTTAGTGTTGTTACTACCTCGCATAATTCAGAAACAACTGCCTGAAAAGGTTGCTTGAATTTATTGTTGTGTAGTGGTGGGTTTAAAGCTATGAGCATAAAGGCTGCTGCAGCAATGTGGATTCTATGTATCTGTGTATCTATGTATCTATGTATCTGTGTATCTATCTATCTATCTATCTATCTATCTATCTATCTATCTATCTATCTATCTATCTATCTATCTATCTATCTATCCAAATAAACAGGCAAGAATATCCTCCTCTGTGCTCATCCATAATAAAGCACATGCAGAGTATCTATCTCTCTATCTCTACCATGCTCCTCTGTTGTTTTTGGCAAGGGACCGGAGACCCTCCTCTGTCCTGATCACTCCCCAGGTCCCCGCACCCCGCCCCCACACCTCTGCCCATCATTCCCCTGTACACTATTCATCCTCACATGCAGCTGCAGCACTCTGTTTGACCTCCTCGTTTCTAGCTCAGTCCTTATTAACAGGGACTGTGGTGGGACACCTCACAGCACTTGTGGTTACCGTGAAGAACCACACTGGACGACCGACATTATGCTCATCACTTACATAAGTCGTTGTGACATGGCATGTTGCATTTTCCAGCATGTGCACTGCCAGGGTTACTTCAGTGGGTTTTGAGCCACAGACTAAGATAAAAACACTGCTGTTCGATTCCAGGCTTTGTTTTTCTCCTTTTTTTTCCATATTGCATGTGATGACACTTCCAGTCTAAGGTGGTGTACTGTAATGTGCTCCAACATGAAAAAATAAAACCTGTTTTTCCTAGCATACACCAGCAAAACTCTATAGCAAATGTATGCCACCTTAAAGAATGAACAAATTAAAGTAGAAGTCAGAATCAGTGCTGTTGCCACATTCTGAGAGATTCCCTGCATTTTTACAACCTGCTGAGGCGGTTATGTGATCACGCCCAGTCATTCCTTACACAAAAACGACCCCACCAATTTTCATGACACTTGGTGGAAGGGCAAGACGGGGGCCAAAGACGAGCCCCTTAAATTTTGGAGCACATCCAGAAAAAGGGGTGGGGGCTGAAAGTGTTGTTTTTTCATTTTTTTAAGACTGAAGAACCTCAGGCAAACTTGGATGTTAGTGAGAGGACACACTGAAAAAAGAAGAAACATGTACATATGGCTTTTGGTTTGTTTGTAACTTAATATTATTGCAGAATGTGAAAAAAGGTGAACTCGTGATCTTTGTAGAAGTCTGCACCCTCTGAGTACCTTTATAGTTTATTGTAATGTTTTTCTACAGTTATAAATAGATGGTTGATTTAAAGATTGGCGTTTAAATGTAGCAGTGATATTTGGATAGTAACACAAGATATTTATAGTATTGACTCCAACACATTTTGTTTGTAAGTCTATGAACCTCTGACATTAAGTGGGATCTGGAATTTTGGCAACTATACCTACATTTGATAAAGTATAACGGATGTTTTACATATTTATAATCATCTTATTGGCACTTTTCCATCTGCAGGAAATAACTGCAAGAATTCGGTTCATAACAACATCATTATATTTTATTTCTATGGCTTACAGTATATTGTTCCCGGGACACTCCTACAAGAGGCTGGGGATCAAACCACCAACCTTCTGGTTCATGAACGACCCACTTTACTTACTGAGCATTGGCCGTCCCCCAAACACTTTTTTAAAATTTGGTGATTTTAATACTGACAGTATGGCAGTGTTTACTGAAAGAACACATGCTTACCCTACAGTACCACTGACACCTTTGTAATGTTTTCCTGTTAGTGTATAAATGCTATCATGTAAAAATGCATTGCCGTTGTCATAGTGCATCTGCGGTTCAGCAGCACCAATGACACCCTACGTAATAAACCTCCCTGGAAAACAGCTACAAAAACTGAAAATCAAATCCTTTCTATAAAATTACAGCAGTGCTCTACAGCACGTACTGAAAGCAAGTGTATGTGTCCCATTCTTCCTGTGACCTATACACAAAAACTCAGAGTAGCACCTGTCAAGCTGACGTGCCCGGCCAAAATCTGGTAAAGCTACTGTAGCTCTGTGAACAGATATTTTCATTGCATGGGTCACTACGCTGGTCTCCATGCAGCAGTGGCCTGGTTGAAGGTGTGTGTGGTCTTCAGGGTGGCAGCGTGCTTTATAGGCAGCAGAAAGCATGGCTCACTGCAGCTGAGGTTTAAGGTTTAGTACGGACAAGGGCATGAAAAAATGAGCATACATTTATGTCATGCAAGGCTGTTTGGGAAATAATGAATGTGGAACTCACTGACACCTATATCCTTTGTTTTTACCTCAATTTATGTCGTGTTGTTGTTTTGTGAGTAAAGTCAGAGCGGTGAAAGTCTCTCTCAAACCCTCAGAGGAAGGCCGGTGTTTGTTTTGTGTGTCTGTGTGTGTGTTTTAAACAGATTATACTGCTGGGATGCCAGTTCTTCCACAGACCCCACATCACCTCAAGCTTCCAAGCTGTGAAAACATACTGGAGGTTTGTTGGTTCTTTGTGGCTAATAAGGTGTCATTGTGTGGTACAGCTGTCTGATATCCCACAGTCATTAGAGTGACATGAATAGATTCAACTGAGCGTCTGTTACACTTGCATATGCACACAATCACAGAAGCACATAGCATTTGCACACAAAACCAGACAACGCCATTCTATAAAAATCAGTACTTTCTGATATAAGGCTTCGCTCACAAAGTCAAATTGTGCTCCGCTAGAGGAGTATGGACTTGAACCACGATTAGAACCTGCAACATCAAAGCCCTTGGTTTTCAAAGGCTTTCTTTTACAGCTAACTTCAGGAGTCCTGGCTCCAGGCAGCTTATAAAGGACTGTTTTCATCCTCACATCCTAATTCAACACCCCAGATCCTCTCTCACCACCACTCGTCTGCTGTTATCAACAACCTCCTGATACAGTGTCTGGATTTCTCCACAGAATTGGACATTTGCTGAATCTCAGAGGGAAGAATGCTATCATCCACCCATGCTGCTTGACCTTGTTAGTCCTGAGGCTTGATTAGAGGCTATCTGGTACTGCTCTTTGAAGAACTCAACCCTGTCTTTTCTCATCGCGTGCAGCTGATCCATCTTGGTGAACTGGCACTGGACTTTGCGGTTAAACTTTAATGGAGTGAACATGAATATCACTGTCAATTGCAGGAGCCTCATACATGTGGAGGACTGTGGTTTGTTATTTCAATAGATATGAGTAGGCTGATAGAGAAACACTGCCTTCCAAGACTTGAGCAGAGAAAATAGACAGGTCTCTGTGGATCTGGCTCGAGTTCAGACTTGAGTGAGAACCTGAGTTGTGTCTGCCTTGATGTGACCTCAGGGAGGGGTGGTTAATGATGCTCTGGGGTCGCTCATGGCTGGTGTGTCAAGTTGCATGAGTCACTAATATACACTTGACTTTATCAAAACACCCACTCACTGCTCATTGATAAGGACAAAGGATTTCTTCATCTGTATTTGCTGCTGCTACAGGCTGGGTAGACAAAACTCTGTACTAACTCACAGTGAAAAAGAATCTGTGCTTTTTGTCTCCGCTTCATATCAGTAATCAGCCCACACTGACAGCCTGTAACTGACTGATGAACGTTTTTGCCCTTATTAAAGATCAACACTGGAGGAGTTGTCCTGTAATGACATCATTTTCTCATGGAGCAGCTGTGTTTTCTCATAGTCACTTCAGCAGCAACAAGCTGAGCTCTTCAGAGAAATCTGCCAATAAACGCAAATGGAGAGTGGCTAATTACTAGCTTTAGCTTCAATCATATTAACTTCATTATTATCTTTACCTCCACAATGGAGGTTACGTTTTCATTGCTGTTTGTCAGTCTGTCTGTCAGCAGGATTACGTGAAAACTGAAGCACCAGTTTTCACAAAACCCGGCGGAAGAGGAGGGCATGGACTAAAGAGCAACCATTAAACTTCAGAGCAGATCCATAAAAATGGGCGGGAATAGGTTCTCACTTTGTGTAACTTTGGAAAGTCCCACACAAACTTAAAAAGTTGCATTACAAAAAATGCCTATGCCATGAGATGACAGATAGAATGACCTCCTGAACTGGATAACTGCCTTTGACTTGACTTAATATGTACAACATATGGCTATTAACTAATTTGACTGCAGCATGAGGATAAAACCACATGGTTCACAGTCACACCGAGTGTTATATGTCAAAGGTTGAGTATTCATTCAAAACTGGTGTAAGTTTACAATAAGTGACATCTTTATTTCACTGCTAGCTACTAATTGAAGTGCACATGTTTTGCTAAGGCATTGGAAAATTATTAGCTTGTAGCATTTTTTGGTGAAATTGAACAAAACAGCCGGTGAATCTTTTCATTCATTAACCTCTGTGTAGGGAAAACACACGTGACATGCAGTGGCCCAAAACATTTGTGAAGCTAGAAGAGATGTCCAAGATGATGAACATTCTGGGTGCCCATGCAAAACCTATAGAAACATTCAATGAATTAAAGAAATCATTCAAAGTCTGAATAAAGAGACCACAACTGTGGAAAAATGGTTCATAAAGACAATGCTCCATCCCACACTGTGCAGTCTCTGGCCCAAAAACAAATCCCAGTGCTTGATGACAATCCAAATTCACCTGATCTAGCACTGTGTGACTTTTTCTTTTTTTCCTAAAATCAAATCTGTGTCAAAGGAAAATGATTTGAGTCTGTCAGAAGTTAAGAAAAGAAAAACAGAAGTTCTGAGACGACTGTCTGAAGAAGACTTTCTGCACTGCTTTGATTAGCACAAGACCTGAATGCAGCGAAGTGTTGTTGCAGAAGGGGAAGAGGTTTAAGGAGAAAGACACTGAAAAAATGTTTATGCTCAATAAACTTATATTACAGCATTTGTGTCATTTTTAATAGCCATATCTCATAAATGTACAGTTAAGACTATCAGTATTCTGTAAATAATATACAAATTACTTTTTCTAATTTATTCTATTTGAGCAAAAGGACTGGTGAATTTTTTTTGGGCATAATCAGCTAATTTTATTTTCTATAAATTAAAAATTAAGGAAACATACTCTAGGTGAAATTTGCTGAATGTTTGTGGTTAAATAACACTGTTGAACAAGGAGGAGAATGCAGTGTTGGTCTGCACTTTCTGATTGTACCAACAGTTTAAGCCCTATCCTCTTTTTCAGGTGTCTTGTTTAGAATAGAATAGAATAGAATAGAATAGAATAGAATAGAACTTTATCGTCACTGTTACAACAATTAAACTCAGTTTAGCAGCTCTGTTTCTTAGCAGCAAACACTTAAAGTGCAGAAAACTGTATAAAAATAAGAAGAAAACTGTATAGGAAACATGTACAAACAATCACAGATATATATACTGAACGAGAATGTTTACAATGTACCAAACTGCAAAGAAATATTAAAATGTGTAAAAAGTTAACTGTAGAAAAGAAAAAGAAAAGAAAAATATCTACAACAGAATTAAGAGCAAGATTTTGATATTTGATGTTGGTGTTGGAGTTGTGTTTGCTGTGTGTGAATATGACTTGTACACGCTTGTTTCTCCTGTTTAATTTGATGTGTAACATGGCTGTTTTTTTTTACAAAATTAGTGCCGTGTTTTATGTTTTTGTAGCCACTCTGGGGTTCCCCCAATTTGCCAGAGTCCCCCAATTTGGGGACTCTAAAGTTTAAGGGATTAAAATATGGAATGTTGAGGTGTCCTAATGACCAAGAAGATTAAAAAAATAGTTAAGTTATCACACCTTTGAGTTATTTAAGTCCCAGGGGAGTGTTGTTGTGTAGCCCTAATTTCCTTTAACTAAAGTGGGCAGATTTGCTCCCAATTAATGAAATATAAATATTATTTACACATAGAACAAAGTATACTGATGCTTGTAGGATGAAACATAAATGTAAAATTGTGTTTTTGTTTCGTTTAGTCAGAGGAAATAGAGAGGGAACACGTTCTGAACAGTTCATCGGCAGCTTGTGACATAAAAAAGCAGGTATAGTGTTTCTGCAGAGATCAGCACCATGGACAGAGTCACCAGGTAACACACACCTGGAACAGACTCTACAGGTACATGTCGTCTCACACACCACGACTTATAGAGCTCTGTGTCTAACCTGCAGTGAAGTAAGACATGACACAGAGGACAGGATGTTTGTTTTTTCCGTCTCTTCATTAATCTGAGATGTGTCATGAAAACAGTAACGAGTCACAGTTTAACAGCCATGTGTGTTGTGTTGCGGTGCCCTTAGATTTCCTAGGGAACAATACTTCGCTCTCAGGCCTCCACAAAGATGTAAATGGATGTTCACTGGTGTTGTGACCTCTGACCCTGACTGCCCCCCCTGTTTCCTGAACCAGATGCTGCTCCTGTGGACCACAGCTTTCTCAATGTAAACAAAGTAATCCTCCACTAAACAAGATGGATATTGTATCGCCATCCCAGCTTTACACACAGTGCATGCTCTGAGTCTTGCCAGCAGGGAATATTCAATTTTTTTGCATTGTTTCTATGGCTCCATAAAGACACATACACTTAGTTTCAACACCGACATACATTAAGGTTGTGGTAAATTTTAACACAGCCTTCAAAAACATGCCCCCTTGTGGGCGATTGAACAGTCCTGCAAAAAGAGATTTGAAACTCTGTAGAAATGTCTGTAGGTGAAAAATATGAGATTGGGATCATATGCTACCAGCATGAAAGAGCCTCCTTATCTCTGGAGGTGTATGGAAACATAAATTCACAATCCATGAGGTTTGCAGTGTTTATTGTCATGCCTCATTTTTGTGAGTCTGTGCATTGCTTGAAGTTTTATAGTGGGGAGTAAAATAATGACACACTGCTGCTGCTTTAAATGTTCTATAACAACAGTGAAGGGTAATGACAGAATATATGGTTTTGCAATGCCAGGGGATTATGAATGAGAAAGACCGCACTGTCAAGGCTTTAACCCACAGGAAAATGCACATTTGTTCTTATTTTTGATTTTTTTTTTTTTTTACAAGCATCGTTTTCTTGGTACTTGGATGAATATTAAAAGAGACTATTTTAATTTCAAACCTGCTAAATGAAAGGCAAATACTCCTCTAAGTGTGTTTTCATTGTTATCAAGTAATGGAGTTATCTTTTCCAGGTCTGACTTTGTATTAAGAGCTTTTCTGATAGTTCCTTATGTGCGTCCACCCTCTCGTCTTACGTAATCCATCTTCTTGTCCAATCCTGTCCCTCCCCAAAAAGTTTACGCCATGCAGCCTATAAGAACTGCCTAACTTTCTCAAGTATCAGAAAAGATTAGCCCTCCAGGAGCCCATCTATGGATACTTTCGTGTCTTCACAGCCCGACAGACCTACAGGTGGACTAATTCGTTGACTTCATGAGAGGGAAATAATTTTGGAGACACTTTGTAGCCGCCATCTACCCGAGTGGTGATGTCTGAGGAAAATATGGGGGAAGAGTCGGGCAGCTCCCCTGTCTCTCCTGTGGACAGCCTGAGCAACAGCGAGGGGGAGCTGGACAGGCAGCCGAAGAGATGTGGGAGGAAGAGGAGACCGAGCAGGAAAAATGGGGAGGACTCAGATAGCCCTACCCCTGGGAAAAGAGGGAAGAAGTCGAGCAGCAGCAGCCCCCAGTCTTTCGAAGAGCTCCAGTCGCAGCGGGTCATGGCCAACGTCCGGGAGCGACAGAGGACCCAGTCTCTGAACGAGGCGTTTGCGGCTTTGCGCAAAATTATCCCCACTTTGCCCTCGGACAAACTCAGCAAAATACAGACCCTAAAACTTGCAGCCAGATACATCGACTTTCTGTGCCAGGTGCTGCAGAGCGACGAGCTGGACTCCAAAATGTCAAGTTGTAGTTATGTGGCTCATGAGAGGCTGAGCTACGCCTTCTCTGTTTGGAGGATGGAGGGCGCTTGGTCCATGTCAACATCTCACTAGCATCTGGAGAAATTATGCCCAAAATGGTACGCTTTGATTTTATCCGTCTGCTAAAACCCACACCTTAAATTATGACCACACTTGAAATCCAATCCAACTAAATATCAGGCTGCAAAGTGAAGGCGTGTGTTTCTTTGCTGTTTGTACATGTCAGTGGTTATTAATCCGTGTCTAACCTACAGGTGACTGCTGATTCTTTTTATTCTGACGGGACAAATCTGGAGTCCAATGCTGGATACACTATTTAAAGCAAAGAGCACGGAGGCTCTGCACGGGGGGACAGTGTGCAGAGGCCCGGTCTGTGCGCTCCAAACACCCCGCTCTCATGTACTTCCATACTGTTGACGACGAATGTTCCAATGTCATTTTTCCAGAAAAAAAATTTTAAAAAAAGAAAGAAAAAGATGGAAAATTCAATGCATGCCTTTGGACTTATTTCTGTGGAGGTCAAAGTGCATCGAAGCAGTTCTGGTGTGAGGGGGTGTAGCTCACATTGTGGATCTAACCTGTGCTAAAACTATTTTTCACTTATTTATTTATTGGTGTTGCATTGAGGAAAAGATCCTGTGTCTGAAATACAAATACATTCCTATTTTTTAATTATCATTTTTGTAAATATTTGTATTTTTTTGCATTAAAGAAAATTACGATGAAATTGTTTGTCTTGGATTTTCTTTTTTTCTTTTTTTTTTTTCTTTTTTTTGTTCCTGGATGTGAGTGTAATGGCAGTTCATTCCAGAGTAGAACTATTTCTGCAAGTGTCGACAAACGCAGCAGGCTAAAAACTATTTCATGCAAACTGTGATAAATAGCTTTCTGTCGTGTTTGAAACTGACAATACTTTGCATCAGATTTTATGACAAAAGCCTCCACCAGTCACTTGGGAAAACAGATGGCGTTATTATTGGCTCGAGCAAAAGCGGGAGAGAAACAGAAACATGCAGCTTTTTTGTTTAATCCAAAAAGAAAAAAAAAACCCAGTTTATACGTGATAAATTCCCCGAAATCATAAGTACAACACTGTCAGATAAACCCAGTTTTTCCACGCGCTTTGAGCGTGATTAAAAAGACGTTTCGTCGCTAAAACAAATAAATAAATAGGAGCAGAAACGAAAGCCAGTTTATACAAACTGTGTTAAAATTCCTTTTTTAATTAAAAGTCCAACCTCTGAGTCTGGAGTCTCCTTCACTCTCTCTGTTCCCTGGTTGTGTTTACAGTTGGATTAAGGTCTGGCCTGAAACTAACCATTATTAGAAAATAAGTTAAACTGGGGTCATGTCAACCTGCCATTTTTTGCGCAGTTAAGAAGTGTTCTTGGAGCAAATTTTGGGGACATAATCTGTGGAATTGTAGCACAGTAGTCATCGTGTGCATACTCCTAATGATAAAATAAACCATCATCAGTATGGTTGTGCATTTTCACCACAATTTTGCATCACTTTGCACATTATAACCACGAGATGAACTTAAAACCCAGTCTTCTGGTGCTGTTTGCACCGTCTGTGTGGGTGTCACGTCGCTTTGAAAGGTTTCGACCCCCCCTCGATTATTGTCACTAAATAAATCGCGGTGCCATGATTGATGCCACCGATCTGGGAAAGTGTTCCTCTGTCCAAATCAAAGCGCCTGCTCGTTTTGAAGGTGCGGAATGGAAGGCAGAGGCATGTGCGGAATTCCCAGATGTCTATGAAATTTAAGGAGGCCGTGAAGGTGAGGCCTGGATGTGGACATGGAGGAGAGGGGCTTCACAGCCCACTCAGGACCTGCACATGGAGGAGAGGGGCTTCTCAGCCCACTCAGGACGTCCACCGGGATGCTGTCACGCACTTACATGTCAAAAAATGTCACTCAGTGCCAGGTACATAAGCGACAGATGTAGAATAAACACAAACTG
>JAQQAE010004111.1:0-19227 GCA_029823295.1 Pseudamia nigra | reverse complement strand
AATTAAAAATGTGACATTTTTGGATGGTGCGCCTTATAATCCGGTGCGCCTTATAGTGCGGAAAATACGGTATGCCAAATTACACCCAGTTAACATGCTTCCTTATCCAATTCATATTTTAGAAAATATTGTTTGTACAGTACATCTTTTTAAACTGACTTGTTTGCACTTTGTTTTAGATCCAGCCTCAAACTGTTCCATAGATTGACCCCACTGATTGCTATGCACATACTTGTCCTTGCTGTTCTAACACAGAGCTTTTTAAAATGTAGATCACCTCTCAGATTATAACCACCTTCTCTTTCTGTGAACATTCTCTGGATAATTTATGGGGCTAAGTTATTTTTTGCTCTGTACATGATTTGTGCTGTTTTAAATTTGACCAGATCCCTAATTTTCAAGATGTGTGATTTTATAAACAGTGGGTTGGTGTGAACTCTGTATCCTACCTTGTTTATTGTCTTGTTCTGCATTGTGTTTGTTGTCATGTTCTGCATTGTGCATATCGGTTGTATTTGCTACCCCATAACTAATCGTGGTAAGTCAGATTTGGTAATATCAGTGAACAGTACAGAGTTTAATGATCTATGGTCCAGATTATATCTCATTTTCCACAGAACTGCTGTGCTTTTTGCAAGCTCTCACATATTTTCCAGCAGACTTGATGGTCTATGATCACACCGAAAAGTTAATTTCCATATTCTCTATATTAGTATTGTCAGTCACCAGTTGTACATGTTCTGTTTTGTGTTTTCAAGGTAACATAAACTTTGTTTTGCTCATATAGTCCTAGTTTTATTTCTGTCAAACCACAATTTTTAAAAAAAATGTTTTGTGATCATCTCCAGAACCTACTCAAAATTCTCCCCAGAACAAAATTTGTTGGTAACGTTTGATTAATATTAACCCTAAATGATGCAGGGAGGAGCTTCTTATTTCTTGTTCCTTTTTCTTTATGATGACAGACATATTGTAAGATGGCCACGCCGGGATTCATGGCAGTGAAAGAGTGGTTTGAGGAATATGAGA
The DNA here is from genome assembly GCA_029823295.1 of Pseudamia nigra. NCBI lineage: Eukaryota > Metazoa > Chordata > Actinopteri > Kurtiformes > Apogonidae > Pseudamia > Pseudamia nigra. The sequence goes on along the minus strand of JAQQAE010004111.1, from coordinate 18,198 downwards.
CATCAGTTTCACACATGGATTGGCCTCTGCACCACACCTTAGCCCCACTGAGAACATTTGGGAATAGAACATTCTGGGTGAAACATAAATGCAACTCATGGAAATTAATGTAGTGACATTGCATAAGCTTAATTAAATGAATGCAAGCCATAATCAGAGTGCTGAAATACTCGTGTGTGACTACAGTTGGTGTAGTTTTGTAGACAGGGCATAAGGCTCTGTGAGCTACTTTTGGTTCTGTGAAGCTGAATTTGTCTGGGCCTAATAGAGATTTAATTGATATTGATCCTCTTTCAGGATGCTGGATTGATGTCCAATCCTATTCTCCAAAATGTCAGACTGTTGTTTTAACAATATCTGTCATAGAACAACGGCCATTAAATCCCCAATAACAAGAAATTATCCTTACAGGCTTAGAGCTGTCATCATTAACAAGCCTGTAACCTGTTATTCATCGTTTTTTATTTTGGTTCAACTTTGCCATGACTATAAATTACAGCAGAAGGGCTTGTACTTTCTTCAATTCATGTTGCACACCGAGCATCGATTCCAGTGTAATAGTTTATCGACTGTGATGACGTGGTACTGCCTTGGCATCCATGACACAGGAGCTCGCATTGTCTTAGAAAAGATTGATTGCCAGATGTGAAATCACCAGTGCTGTAAGCTCGGCGTATCTGAGTTTCAAGGACACTGAAGAGTGAGAAACTGAAAAAAAGTAGGAGGGATGATGCAGCCACCTGAGAGAGGAGATTGTCATTCAGCAGGCGTCTGATGACTGTCAGGCAGTTCTCCTCCACTGCAGATGTGACGGAAACATGCACTCCTTTCTCTTCTCCCCTCTATGTCATCTCCCTTCCTCTTTTCCACTTTTTCTTCCTTCGTCCTCTTTGTTTTTTTTTCTACAGCGCCTTTTCCCTCTGTGGGCATTTCTCTCTGCCGCCGCTTGATTTCCCCCTGTTTTTTCTTTCTTCTCCTCTCTATCCTCTCAGCAGAGATGAGTGGGTGGAGTGAAGCATTGTGCCCTGGAGATTGTTGTGCCATCCGCCTTTCAGATGGGCCAGACCTTGTGTGCGTGCTGTCTGTGTGTGCTTACAAAGCCCTAACACGACAAGAAGAATGGACATTCTGTTTCATTCAGGTTTAAATAAATGATCTGAGTTATTGGCTCATCCCACAAATATATAAATCTCACTTAGAAAACGACATCTTATTTCTATTTGCCCGCTTTCCCTGCATTACCTGATTTTGTTTTTTCTCTAGTTTAATTTGTCTTTCTGATTTCGTTGCTAAGATTCTCTGCTTCTCACTGCTTTCCATGACAGCTGAGAGAGGAATAGATTCTCCCCCTCCCCCTGCTCATGCCCCCTGTATTTCCACATACAGTATCTTCTCACTTACCCTGCCTTTTCCCTTTTTCTCCTCCTCCTCTTCCTCCTGCTCTTTGGCCATTTTTAGACAGTAAATCCCATCCTTTCCTACAGCGCGCCTCAGAGAGAGTGTTTGAGTGTGTGTATTTTTATAAAAGATGGATGCACACAGATATGCAGACACAGATGCACACTGAGTCATGTCTACACTCACCTCTGTTCTGGCACTGTAAATTCTTAAACTCATTGACAGATATGACACTTTTACCAATGCACCACTGTCTACCACCAAGGAATATTTTGCAACTAGTATTAAATGCAAATGTATTTGCATTTAAAGGAAGAGGGAAGGGAGTGATACCGATTCTCCAACCACGATAATCGGTTTTACACAGTGGATGGCTCAGTAGTGGGATGGATGGAAAAAAATGTCAAGGCAGTTTCTGTGTAAATTAAGGGAAATGTGACATTATTAGTTCTCTGAGAATCATTTTGTACTGTTCTGGTTGTTTTTTTTATCACCTAACGTAACACATCTGCTGTGCTATTACTCAGGGCATTAGGTTTGTTTGCTATGTGTGTGTGTGTGTGTGTGTGTGTGTGAAAGAAAGGTGAATATTTTCTTTTTTTCCCCTCTCTATTGCAAGGTGAGCAATTGTAGTTGTGCGGCTGTTGTAGACGACTAAAAACCACTCAGTATGTGTTTTTGTTGAGAATTCAAATAAGTGATTTTCATTTTCTTATTCAGTGTATTGTTTTCTTAAGTCACATACACTGCCTGTCCGGAAATCAGTCAATACAAATATAGTCTGTAAGAGTCCTCATGGTTACTGCAGTGATTATTATGCTTCAGAAGCAACAACTTATTTAATCCTAACTGATGCAGCAAGGAGCTTCTTATTTCTTCTTTACTTTTCTTTGAGTGGATTTTCTTACCTAGCCCTGTTGGCATTGGCATATTCCAAGATGACAATGCCATAAAGCATGCAATAGTGATAGCATCATTCAATTAGTATGCGACAACATTATGCGTGCAATGGAGTCAAAACGTGGGGTGGTCAGTACTGTCTGTCTGTTCATCAGTGGGTACTCTAACTTGAAAACAAATATGAAGCTAAGTTCACTAAATCTGACCTACAGGTTGACCTTGAGACTTAGGACTGCATCTTTGGTGTTGGATACAAAAAAAATCAATGTAAGAAAAACATTCAAAATCATCCATCCATCTTCTACCGCTTGTCGGGTTGTGGGGACAGCAGCTTGAGCAGGGAAACCCAGACTTCTCGCTCTCCCCTGTTACCTCATCCAGCTCTTCTGGGGGGGACCCTGAGTTAATCCCAGGACAGCTGAGCGACATAGTCCCTTCAGCTTGTCCTGGGTCTTCCCTGGGGCGTCCTCTCAGTTGGCCGTGCCCGGAACACCTCAGCACGGAGGTGTCCAGGAAGTATCTGGACCAGATATCGAAGCCACCTCATCTAGCTCCTCTCGACACAGAGGAGCAGCGGGTCTACTCTGAGCCCCTCCCGGATGACTGAGCTTCTCACTCTATCTCTAAGGAAGAGTCCAGTCACCCTGCGGAAGAAATTCATTTCAGCTGCTTGTATCCTGGATGTTGTTCTTTCGGTCATGACCAAAAGCCAGTGACCATAGGTGACGGTAAGAATGTAGATCAACCCGTAAATGGAGAGCTTTGCCTTTCAGCTCAACTCCTTCTTCACCACAACAGACCAATGCTGAGTCCGTATCACTGTCATTTGTTTTCCAAGTGCGAGTAGCACAGAAAAGAAACAAAATTATGTTTCTCCTACTAGAGGAAGAGTGGCTGCAGCAACATCGGTCACACCACCATGTTGAACAGGGGGGCAGTGGGAGAGAAAAGGTAAGACTCCTTCTTCAGCCTGATGGCATCCCTCACCACCAGCGTCCACCAACGGGTGTGGGGGTTGCCACCACGACAGACACCGACTGCCTTACGGCCACAGCTCCGATCAGCTGCCTCAACAATGGAGGCACGGAACAAGGCCCACTTGGACTCAATGTCCCCTGCCTCCCCCCGAGACGTAGGTGAAGCTCTGCTGGAGGTGGGAGTTGAAGCTCTTTCTGACAGGAGACTGAATGATGTTCTCAGCAGACCCTCACAATACGTTTGGGCCTACCAGGTCTGACCGACACACTCCCCCACCATCGGAGCCAACTCACCACCAGGTGATGATCAGTTGACAGCTCCGCCCCTCTCTTCACCTGAGTATACAGGACAAATGGCCGCAAGTCCGATGATACGACCACAAAGTCAACCATCGAACTGCGGCCTAGGGTGTCCTGGTGCTAAGTGTACATATGGACACCCTTATGCCTGAACATGGTGTTCATTAAGGACAGTCCATGACAAGCACAGACGTCCATTAATGAAGCACCATTCGGGTTCAGATCAGGGGGGCCGTTCCTCCCAATAACACCTCTCCAGGTCTTACTGTCATTACCCGTGTGAGCGCTGAAGTCCCCCAGCAGAACAATGAAGTCCACATCAGGAGCGCTCTCCAGGAACCCCTCTAAGGACTCCAAAAAGGGTGGGTACTCTGAAATGCTGTTTGGCGCATAGGCACAAACAATAGCCAGGACCCATCCCACCACCCGAAGGCGAAGGGAGGCTACCCTTTCGTCCACTGGGGTGAACCCCACTACACACAGGCAGCAGGTTGGGGAGCAATAAGTATGCCCACACCTGCTCGCCGCCTCACTGTTTTAGCATATCATTAACACTTTATTATCAGAGCTAGGATCAAGTAACAACCTCTGTGGCTGAGGTGTTAGGCAAATGCAGAACAGTCACAACCTGCAGTACTGTCAGTGTCCACTGGAGGCTGGCTGCAAAAGTGAGGGGAGGAGCTAATCAGTGAAATCACCTGCTTTAGTGACAGGTTGGAGAGAAAACCTGCAGGGTCTTGGGCCTTCATGGCACAGTTTGACACCTGTGATCTAGAGGGAAACAGACACTTTGACAGATGTGCCTGACCCAAAGGCTTCACCATTTCATTTAACCTGCATTAACTTCACACATATGTCACATCTAAGTCAATTTTTGGATCAGAGGACATAGGCAACAGTGTGGTGATGCCCAGAGGTTACTTGTTTGAGCTTCAGAAATGTATGGGTGACATCACAGAGAGTTTATCCAGTCTGTGCTCCAACCATGGTAAAATGAATGACTTATACAGCTGGGTACAAATGACTGTTGGTCTTAGTTGTTTATTATTTTGTTTATATAGGCCAACAAATTTGAACACATTTGGGTCTGTGTGGATCTATCTGGTGCAATTCCAGTTTTTACACATGGATTTGCCACCACAGAGTCCAGACCAGAAGCAATAGTTGCCAACAGACAGGCAACTGTTTAACTGTGATGCAAAGCAAAAAAAGGAGGATTTTACAGTGTAAGACAGTATCCAATGAGGTGGTAAAAACAGTGTAAATGTGATTTGGATGTGGTACAGAAATCTGTTCCAGTTTCTGAAGCAGAGGTCAACCTCAGTCTATTTTTTTATCTCTCTGTCTGGAATGAGCAGCAGGAGGCTGGAGCTGCTCATGGTGAGCGGTGAATTACAGAAATGCAGGTTTTTAGAAGCGGTGTCACTTTACAAGAGCTTGTTATCCAATTTTGATACTAGATGTCTTCAAATCTCGTATGAATTTGAACAAGCTAAATGAAAAAAGGTGAAATTATCCTGATAGAAAAGAGATGTTTTTTTCTATTGTAACTTGATGAACTTCAAAGGTGACCTGTTGAAGATAATATTTGGACACTTCTCTTGTTAAACTGCAGCTTCTTGCTGTAATTTAATAGTTGACTATCTTGTCTTTGGTCCTTTCATAGACACATGGATGTAGATTTCAGGGGATGATGGAGGGATTCAAATCATCCCCTCAGTATCAGGAAAATGACCATAATTTGCAACTTTTGGATCTCTGAAAACACCATCATTGTTAATTTATATTCATTTTTGTACACAATATTTGACTATTGCATTCATTTTTCATATTTCTTAAGTGTTATGTTCATTTACTGATACTTTAGTTCACTTTTGTATATTTTTTTGGTCATTTTGTTAATTTTAGCCATTATTTTGTTCTTTTATGTCCATGCGTTGTTCTTTGCTCTGTGGATTGTTCATTTTTGTTATTTTCTGTTGATATTATGAATTATTGTGTTCATTTAAAGTTTTTTTTAATTGATTTTTCTTCATTCTTCATGAAACATATGCCCTTGCGTTGGTGTATACAAACCCTGTCTTTATACATGTCCTCTATACACCAGGCCAGGTGTGCATGTGTCCTTTTGTCCACTCATTCATCCCTCCATCATAGAGCTGTGACAAGGTCCATGTATCACTTAGCCCCGTGCTGTCGGGCCTTTCCCATAAGCCAGTGCTGCCTGGAAGATTAATGGCTGTTTTAATCTGGCACTTAAGAGACTGCTAATGAGGACAGACAGGCCAGAGACACATCCTGTGGGTTTTATATATTTGGACATTTGTTTACCTTGAGTCAGAGCATCCAATATTTGAAGGCTCAGACCATCACTGTAGGCGTTCTCTGTTTATTCAGATGACTAATGCAGAACATGAAGAGAATGTGGATTTTGGACTTCATGGCTTATTTAAGTACAATCTATACATATATTTTCTTATGTTCTGGTTTTGTCTAAGGTAGTTTACCATTGTATGAAAGTAAAACTGCATTTGTTTTCACTAGAGGCAGAAGAAATCACCAGTCAATAGACAGTGCATCCATTAGACCACGTTTTACAGAGCCTAAACCTGCAAAAATAAATAAATGAAAATAAGTACACAGTGGTGCAGTGGTTAGCACCACCGTCTCACTGCAAGAAGGCTCTGGGTTTGAACCTGATGCTGCCTGGTGGGGGTCTTTCTGTGTGGAGTTTGCATGTTCTCTACAGATACCTTAGCTTCCTCCCACAAACAAGAACAGGCACTTGGGGTTAGGTCAGGGGTCTGCAACCTGCGGCTCCAGATCCACATATGGATCTTTAGCCCCTCCCCAGTGGCTCCTGTGACTTTGTCCAGTGATGGAAATGACAGATTACAGTGAAGTACAAAATCAATGAACAAAGTTTTTAAAAAAAATCTGAAAAACAACCCACCAAATAAACAAGGCAATAAAAAAATACAATTAACAAGATTAACAAACAAACAAAGTGATGCAAAGTGTTTTTTTTTTTTTTTTTGGTTTTCCAAGAACCTCTTTTTAACTGCCCATTTTTCATAATAAAATGCTGACTGGTTGAACAACAGGTCATTTCTGAGGTGACATGAAATAATATTGTCACGCCAGGATACAGTAAACATGCCATAATTGATGGAAAAAGAAAGAAAGATTGGCAGGAATGTGAGCAGTTGGTCATAGGGCTATTTATAGCTTGACTATGATTGGTTATAACTTCTAATGTTCTAAAAAAAAGTTCTAAATTTTCAGATTTAGATTCCTACTGATCCATAGGGATTTGATTGGTTATTATTTGTGATGTCACACATTAGTGATGTCACACATTACAAAATAACCTTGTGTTGATTTCTCAGGAATGGCAATAAGTAAGTTCAGATTTGCACAACTTGTTTTTTTTTTTTTTTTTTTACAACAAGGAGTTTATATACAGGAAACCTGAAACCCATAAAACATGGATTTTCAAAACAAAAATCTTTGTTTTCATATGTCATTACCTTTTACACTAATAATTTTTACACATACACGCAAATTATGACTAACAAAATGTACAAATGAAAAAATGGAAATGTTGTGATATATGGATTCGTTGTCACTGTCATATGCAGATTAAAAAATGGGCATCAGTTGTACCCCTCCCCTTCCTCATCCCATCAGTCTTGTCCTGATACACATTTACTGTAAGGTTGGTGACCCTACAACCCACCATCGACCCCATCGACAACAATACTGCAGCTTCACCATCGAGGCATAAGGGTAAAAAGCAAGACAACTCAGTGCCTTTTCAGTATTCCTATGAATAATATTCTCCTCTCTCAGTCAATGGGAGCTAATTACATAAATGGATGCTTATTAGCCACTTCCTATTTTATGAATCTGCATCCAATGAGTTCATTAAATCCCCCATAAGGAATTTATAGAGGGAGAGCTGCCACTTAATCGTTCAATAAGGGCCTATTAAGTGTGTTTAGCATGCTCTGGGGATTATACTCTTTGTTATGAACTTTAATCTGTCCCAAATATGTGATCACCAATCACAAAGACATAAAGTGGCATGATCATTATGTCATTCCAGGTTGCTCTTTCTTTGTTTTCTGCTCGAGTGGGTGCAGAATACAGTCAATTAAGACCAAACGGCAGTATCGTATTGTACTCTATTGAATTGTACGTGCCTTCATATGACAAGGAGCTGCAGAGGAGCGGCGTGTGCTCCTCATTGTGCTAGTTATTCCAGACAGAAGACATAAACATGATGTAACTCAACCCAGGCTGCTATTCAAATACACCTTGATGAGCCGGGGAACATGTTTTCCGAGCATTTCAAATATGTGCTGTGATTCTGAAGCTGCTCTGTCACGTCGCCTCAGCTGTCTAATAAAGTCTCCGTAGCACAAGCCTTTAAGACAAGATGACAGCAGCTCTTTTCTGCCTCTGCTAATAGAAACTCATTTGTCACATACGCAGACAGAGACCTGCCTCGTTCTTGTTGCATGTTGTCTGATCTTAAGGTTTGGAATATGCTAACGAGGAACAGAGGAAAGTGCTGTTCTTTCTGAATTAGGCACTTTGAATATTCTGAGTGACAATGTCTCCCAGACCCAAAATAGACATGTTGTAGCCAGTCATGTCCCAAATATCTTGATTTTAATTGAAAATTAATCCACATGTATATATTTTAATGCCTTTTGTCATTGGTAGACAATAGAATATACATGAATGGTGAATGTATTTTGCTCATTTTGATTTGATGAACAAAATGAGCAAAAAGGACAAATTAATTAATAAATAATTCACACAATGATGGATCGGTGCTTCCAAGCCTGAGGCCATGGTTCTCAGGCAGAACAAGGGTGGAATGTCCTCTCTGGTTTCAGGGAACATTTAAGTATCTTATGGTCTTATTCGCAAGTGAGGGGATGATGGAGCCTGAGACCAACACGTATATCATTACGGTGTCAGAAGTAATGCAGATATTGCAGCAATCAGCTGTGATGAAGAATCTGAGGTGAAAGACAAAGCCCTCAATTTACCAGTTGATCTCCGTTCCTACCCTCACCTATGGTCAGGAGCTTTGGGTCATGACCAGAAGAATAAGAATAATACAAGCAGCTAAAATGAGTTTCCTCTGCAGGGTGGCTGGGCTCCCCCTTAAAGAGAGGGTAAGAGGTTCAGCCATTTGGGAGGGGCTCAGAATAAAACCACTGCTACTCCACATCCGGAGGAGCCGGTTGAGCTGACTTGGGCGTCTGATCCAGATGCCTCCTTTGTGAGGTATTTTGGGCATGTTCAACCGGGAGGAGGCCTCGGGGCAGACCTAAGAGATGCTGGAGGGACTATGACTCTCGGCTGGCCTGGGAATGCCTGCGGGTCCCCCCAGAGGAGTTGGTAGGAGGTGGCTGGGGAGAGGGAAGTCTGGGCTTCTCTGCTTAGGCTGCTGCCCCCCACAACCCAGACAAGCAGAAGATCATGAACAAAAATTTTCAAACTGGATACAAATAATGAATAATAATATAATAAGATTGTGAAAGACAAATGAAAGAAAAAATATTCAAGATGAGCAAAACATGGACAATACTTAACAAGAAGTAGCAAAGTAATCAACAAAATGAACATTATATTACTTCAGTGTATGGTGCTTACATCTCTGCATGAACTGCATGTGTGTCAATAGCCTCTGCTGTTGTAACAGTGGTGGGTCAAACCTGTTTCTGAGGTGTGAGAGGAGAATATATCACTCCTGGTTTCTGGTTGTTACATGTGGTCAGCTAGGTTGTGGTTGGTCTGCTGTTGTTCCTCTGGACAAATCATGCTGGTCTAAGTACACTGTTGTGGAATAATGGACATTTACTGCTTTGGCAACTTGTTGGGTGGTCCACCCTGTCTACAGTATTCCAATGGCACTAACCCAGTCAGGTTGCCCCAGTCATGGCATTCTTACAGATATCATTTTCTCCAAAGCTGTGGTGCCTTTTTATAGGATTGAGTGTGACTGACAGAAGAGTAGTCATTTGGGATTGGCTGCACAAATGCATTGTGACTTCTTCCCAAAGAGTGTGTTTTGAGACACAGGATTACTCATAATAATCAGTCAAGACCAAATCCCACATGTTGGGAATTATCTTAAAGGCCATACATGCATTTGTAGAATGACCTCTATTAGTTCACAAATTGGGCCAAAAATAGTGGTTTGTTGCCTAATCCCTTGAAAGTGCATCTATATAATATGTACACTATATCTATAAACGACTGGTTAAAAACATGAGGTGAAATTAATTGGTTATTAATTAGACCTGGTCATGACATATCCCACATCATTTTCTCCTGAGTGTAGGAGCCATTTGCAGAATTTCATGAAGTGATTGACCAAATCAGATACTGAGGCAGCCGTACAGAATCTAGCATTCAACTGATAGCAGTGACCACTGAGGTGTGTGTTTGTGTGTGCGCTTCACTGATAGATCTGGAAATGTCTCCAAAGTTCAGCTTGTGCTTGAGGCACGACGTCTGATGCTGTGTCATCCGACTGACACTTTGTGACTCGCACATGCTGTAAAGGACAGAGGAGGCAGAGTGGCACAATGATATGTTTATTGAGAGGCTTTGGATAATAGAAAAGGTGGTGGCTGCTGCTGGAATGTCACAACCATCGACAGAAAACATGAACATGAACTCCCTTATCTAGACACACACGCTCACACTCACGCATGCTCCCTACACTCCCCCACCACACCGCAAAGAGAGAAAAAACTTACAGCATTGCACAGGACGAGACAGTATCACAGTTTCTACAAGCTCATGGCTACATGAAAAATTCACAGTTACACATATATGAGGGAGATTTTCTTAGGCACAGCAAAAGCAATAAGATGTGTTTCTCAACAATAAATTAATAATAAAAATAAAACATTTTGCACATTTCGTAAATCTACAGTAGCCCAGATGGACTGAGTGTTTACACTGGATCTACAGGGAAAATGTGTAGTCTCATCTCTGAATCTGCTGCCAGAGTAAGGACTCAGTTCATCTGGTTCACCCCTGTGTACATCTTTATATGGTCTCTCTTCCTATACATATACACATTTAGGATTTGCAGAACGTGGGACTAGAACATTTAATATAAATGTAATCCCAGGTCAGTCAGAAGAATGGCTATTAGAGCGTTTGGAGTCTACACACAGCCCCACTGGTCCACGATCCAGCGGCGACGCTTTCAAATGATGATATACAAGGAAATCACATACAGACAATATCACAGACAGGTAATAGAGCTGTCTTTGCTCTTTTTTATATTTGCAATTCAAGTTCAGAAAAGTTCACTGCATTGTCTCATGTGTGCAGAATGCATCGGGAGGACGCTAAATATGTAACAAGATAACCATTGATTATTTTGCTCTGCACACTGACACAGCAAGAACAACAAGATGATCCCTCGCTCCTCCCGCCTCAGCTTTGGAAAACCTTGTGCTCAGATGTGGAAGTCAGTGACGTTCCCCCCAGCTGGATTGCAGTACATAGCCCACACCTTCACCTCTTCAAAATGAGCGCTGCTGAGTGTTAAGCTGGTGTTTTACTTTGTTAGAAGAGAAGAAGCAAGCGCATTTGTTCGAGCTGGAGTGGGTTTGTTTCTTATCCCGTTATTTAGTCCTTAGAGGAGCCTCGGGGAACCACGCAGAGAAACGAGGAAGCACAGAGGCAAGAATCAGTTTCCAACAACACTAAGCAGAAGAAAAAATACTGATAAGATATTGCTGGCATTGAGTCAACACTGGAAAGAGGAGAGATGTTCGCTTGGAATAAATGTCAGATGTTCTACTTTACTTTAACTTTCTTCCATGCTGCGTCAGCCAGGTCAGAGAACACTCTTCATCACCTTTAATTTATTTTTTAATAAATAAATCAAAGATTTTACCACAGTGAATTTTTTTGTAATTTAAATGTTCATCTATAAGTGTGGAATTTGATATTAATAAAAATAAGAGTCTGGCATAATGTTTGAACGCATCAACCAAATGAATAAAAAAACTAGTCAAATAACCCACAAAATAAACAAAAATGATCAAACTCGACAAAATAAGTGTACAAAATAATCAAAAAAAAGAAAAAAACGAACAAAAATGTGAAAACTATTCCACAAATTGACCAAAAATGAGAAAAAAAAATCAGCAAAATGAACAAAATTATCTATAAAATCAGCACAAAATATAAAAAAGAAGGACCTAAAAGAAATGAAACCATGATAAATGAAATTAGATCAAATGGCTGTGGAAATCGAGACCTGACAAATTTGCATTTAAGATATTTTCTGACATTTTACATGTGTACACACCCTGTACTTTCACATAAGATAAACATATTAGTGTAGGGTTTTTATTTGAAATAGTCTGACAGGATATGACAGCTTTTAGTCATCAGTTGTGACTCTCCTACACTTGCTCTCTCTTCCACTATCTAACGCTAATGACAGCGCCCTGCGTCATCCAGCTCTAAAGTCACTCCAGTGTGTGTGTGCGTTTAACATCAGCCAGGTGTAAGCTCCACGTTTTGCAGTATGGATGACATACACAGAGGTTTTCTGGTGCTCTCCATTGACCTCGGAGGTTAGAACTTGGAGTGACATCATCGCATCATAGTCCAACTAGGCAGTCAGAAAAACATAGGCGCTCCCTAGCCTCAATCCCTCTGCGTGTTAATTTGCACCTTCCAACAGCAAAATAACCCATAGATAAAAACTGAACAGCACTATGTTGACTATCTTTATACGACTGACATAAAATGATTTCAACAGTAAAATTAGTGCTCACTGAACTGATGCAAGTAGCAGCCATCTTGAATTTTTAAGTCAGAGTCGGTGGAGCTGCTTTGACTTTCCAAATTGGAAATCCGATGAGTTGACATTTCCAGCATGGAACTCTGAAACTCTGATTTCCAACTACAACTGGAATGCACCGTTACTAACGACGTGTTCTGTCGTATGTGTTGACATCACATCTCCCTATGAAAACACCGTGACACTGTGATAAACCTGGATATCCCCCTTAACAGTAGTTTTGGTTTTAGTTACACTTGAACATCTTATTACAGGATTCATCTTCTTTAAAATCCTGGGTTTAACTGTAACATTCATGAAACCATTCACTCTTTAATCATGATTTATCGAGCAATTTTTTTTTTTTAATACACATAGGCGGGGAACTGAATTCCTGATAAATGGCTGGTATCGATTTCATTTGGACTTCATGCTCTTCATTTTCTCAGTGTCTGGCTCTGTGCTACTGACTCATATAGCTACCGCAGTGATACTATTGCTTCACATACGGCAGATATTAATGAACACTAGATGCTCAGTGGCGGCATTCGAAATAATGAAATGCACATTGGCAATTACTACTGAGGAAGGATTTTAAATAGTTGTTAGAGATAAAACTTTTCCTCTTCACAGCCAAATGGTAAATCACAGTGGAGATGGTATTACGTGTGTCTGTGTGTGTGTGTGAATGTTTTCCTGCATGAGAAGCACAAGTGTTTGTTTGCTGTGTGTATGTTTAGATAAGCCTGTGCCTAGATACACAGCTTTCAGTGTGTGTGTGTGTGTGTGTGTGTGTGTGACAGCTCAGCAGATGGAGTTTGATTCTCACCACTGGGAAATCTCAATCCCACAATGCACTGGGAGCGGCGCCAAATGAGGAAGCGGCGGCAGCAGCAGCAGTACTAACGAACCAATCACAGCTTGAATGCGGAAAAAATAAAAGGGAATGTTTTCCTCATGTCTGTCCTTCCTGCCTTCGCTCCTCTGGGACTGTCGCTTGTGCTCTACATGATCAGGAATCGGATCTATAAGTGAGCTATTACTAACTCATGCGTATAAAACACACACACACACACACACACATACTTATCACAGACAGGAAAAGCGATTACCAGAGATCACAAACGAACACAGGGGCAAACTGAAGTGGCAGTTGGTGCCTCCTCATTCCCTTTTCCAAACCGACAACAAAAGCAAACAGAAGCTGCTGGAAATCCTTCAGAAAACAAACAATAGCATGAAAATTCCCCCTGAATGTAAAAGAAAGTCTCATTGCTCTCGTCTGTAGGGGGAAGTAGAACATTTTCCCCCAACTCTTACATGATGGAGATTCTTGCCTCTTTTGGTGTCTTCCCAAATCCCCTCCTTCAGTCTAAAGGAGTGTCTTTTGTCATTTTGCAGAACAGCAAAGAAATGAAACAGAGGTGACTTTGTTGCAGAATTCATGTGGCTCATCTTTCAGCTACCAGTAGTTCACATGAGATTTCAGCGGTAAAACGGTAAAAGCACAGTAGCAAAGTGCTCCCAGTTGATCAGGAGGGATGCTAAGACGATGTGGGAAAAGCAGACTGGTGACATCTCGTTGCCACGCCACAGCAAGGCTTTCAGATTATTGTCACGGTGCATGAATATGTTCGCGTCTTCTAGGCCCTTACAGCTTACCCATACAGTTTTTCCACCATGTTTGCCTATATTTTAGTTCACTGTAAGTATAATTAAACCTCTCCGACTACTTCATGACATTAAGGCAGTGAGGCAGGAGTCATTGCAGCTTTTCAATGATTTCTCTGGCCAGACATCTGTTAAGCCTCATAAATTCATTAATAAAGATTACTACCAGAAACTGGCTACAGCACAATATTACTAACCAATATAACCTAAATTACTTGTGTAATAAGTGAGCATGTTTTTTCTTGTTCACAGTGAAAAAAAAAAAAAAAAAAGATTCTTCCATCCCTTGCGGCTGGTCTGGAACAATGACTTCAACTAAGCAATCACAATCCAGCTCTGGATTATGACCCCAGCAACATAAACGGCTACAACATAACACCTTGATGTGAGGTGTGAAGACAGAAAAAAAAAGACAAACAGCGATGAAGGGGTGAAAAGGAGAAGGTGGCTGGTTGTTCCAAGTTCAGGATCCTTATTTGATGCTTTCGTCTGAGTCCCAGTCCTTTAGGCCTGTGCTACTGCAGGCCTAAGAGTCGGCAGGAGGCGTCCCAGAGGCCGCGCTGCAGCTGGGCATCAAAAGTAGATGGCGTTGTCATCTCCCGGTGCCCATTTGCCCAGTAACCTCCTCCACACTCCCCCTCGAGGGCTGGTGACAGAGCAGCGTAGAGCACAGTGGCAGCTCCCTCTGCAGGAGTCTGAGGGAAGACGAACGCACATAAATATACACCACTGAAATATAGTTTTACACTGATATTTATTGCAGTGTACATTTTGGCTCCATTTTTAGCAACATAAATTATAAAATGTTTTAGTGATGGTGAATAAGAACACAAATAGCCGGCATATATTTGGATTCAATGGCATTACATGTACATCAAAATAAATAAGTAATAGAACAACACATCATGTTTATTTTGGAATGTTTCTTCTTGATATTTTTGCATTGCTTTCAACCTGTTGCATGATTTTTGTCTTTTGGTGACTTCAAGGTTATTGTCATTATATTTGCTTTTTTTTTTTTTTAGGTGATTTGTCTTTTGGTATCTTTTAAGCCACTTTTGTCTTTTTGCATCTTGTGAACATTTTTCATCTGTAATGTCATTTGTCATTTTTTTGCATCTCTCTGGTTTCTCTCTTTGGATTTTTTTTAGGTCATTTTGTATTTTTGCATTATTTTCATGTCTCTCTAGAATGCTCCTTTTATACCCAGTCATGTTACCTGTTACCAGTTAACCTAATTAGTTGTTAAATGCACCTCCAGTTGTTTTTGATTTGTTCCCGGTACAGTGGTCTCTCGTTTATCGCGGGGGATACGTTCTAAAAATAACCGGCGATAGGCGAAATCCGCGAAGGAGAATTCATATGAAAAAACTCGCTCCGGCTAATGCATGATTCGCACAACGAATGTGACTCTGGAACGGATTGAATTCGTTACCTGGGGCACCACTGTATTTGTTTTAAGGCTGTAAAACCCCTCACCACACACTTTATACACTATTCTCAGACAGGCATTAGCATTTTCTCACATTTCTCTCTAATTTAAACAAAGAGATTTTAAATAAAAAATAAGTACAGTATTATAGAACTAAAGATCAGAACCTGTTTTTAGGCCCAAACACTTGTTTGAGAAACAAAAAAAATGAAACAAACACTTTCCTACAAAAAAAACACGATGGCCTCCAGAAACAACAAATTTAATTTCAACAATCAACCTACGGAGCTGGACACACAAGAAACCACCAATAGTGACCCAAGCGTCACTATGCTTTTTTCTTTTGTCTCTCCTCTGTCCACTAACTCCAACCAGTCGAGGCAGATGACTGCCTACCCTGAGCTGATGGTTCTGCTGGAGATTTTTATCTTACTGTACGTTAAAGGAAATTTTTCCTCCTTGTCGCCCTTGACTTGCTCTCGGTGGTTCTGTTGGACTCTTGAGGTCTTGGCCTCGAATTGTGACGCGCCTAGAGATAATCGGCGATTATGATTTGCAGTATACAAATAAAATAGAATTGAAATGGTTAAATGTCTCATTTTCAACATGTGATATGTCATTTAAGTTCTACTGGGAATAAAATATGGGTTTATGAGTCATTGCATTCAGTTTTTAATTTTATTTTACACAACATACAAACTTCAGTGGAATTGGGGTTGTATGTTTTTGACCTAAGCTGTAAACCATGGCACTGTAAAGATTCATAAACATCCAAAGGAATTGGGGTGACAACAGGACGACAAGTTCAACAACAAGTTATTGCTGCAAAAACAAAGATGGTCTGTGTGAACACCAGAGGAAGAGTGATGTCACAGGATGTTAGCATCAATACGACTAAGGCTTAGTCTGTGTTGGTGTGTGGGTGTGTGTGTTAGTGTTGATACATTTTAACAGTGATCTCCGTGTCAGCTGTGGGACCTGGAGCAGGTTTCAAAGCAGAGACCGGATCACATCCTGGGAGCACAGACTGTACAGCTGCATATTTTATATGTGAAACAGACAGTCTGTGTTTGTGTGTGTGTGTGTGGGTGTGTGTGTGTGTGTGTGTGCAGTAGCGTTTCATCACATTTCCAAGCATAAATAATAATTGTCCCTTTAAAAGAACTATTCCTACCAGAGCTATATTATTCACGATGCAAGTGTACAGTAGTAGTAGTAGTAGTAGTAGTAGTAGTAGTAGCACTAATATGGTTAATGACTCTATTCTTCCTCTGCACAAGACAACGGATGGTCTAAAGCAGTGATTCTCCACTGGTGGGTCATGACCCATTTTTAGTGGGTTGTGGGCCTTTGCCTGGGCCAAAAAAAATCAGCTTTGTGTCATCTATTCACACTTCTTAACAGTAGCAGTAGTAGTAACAGGTATGCTCATGCCCTGTGATGCAAGCGAGCGGACATTTCACACCATAGAAGAAGACCCGCAAAGTTTGTTCACATATGCTACCTGAGCATGTCGAAACACAGGTACGACAAAGATCATTTGAGATATGGATTTTCTTATATTGAGGACAAAAACCTCAGTGTGCAGCGAGGTGTTGGTACATGAAAGCATGAAGCTGTCAAAACTGAAGCAGTATTTGGAAACAAAACACCATTCACTCAAAGATAATTGTGTTAAGTACTTCAGAAGACGACTTCAGGACCTGAGGACAACTGTTTTACTTCTTCATGCTTGAAGCAAGGACAGGCACTCTGTGCATCTTACCAGGTGGCACATCGTATTGCGGAGTTAAAGAAGCCCCACACCATTGCAGAAGACCTTATCTTACCTGCAGCTATGGACATGTCAGAGAGGTTTTGGATCAGTCTGCAGCAGATAAGCTAAAAACTATACCTCTGTGAAATGACACAGTAGTAGACGAATTGAAGACATGTCGGAAGACACGAAGCAACAGACCACAGCTCGCATTAAGGCAAGTCGTCATTTTGCTTTACAAATGGACAAATCTACAGACATAACAAACAAAGCAGTTTTACTCGTTTATGTGAGACATGTGTGGGACGAGGTCTTACAGGAACAATTTCTCTGCACAAGAGAGCTCCCTACTATCAGGACTGCAGAGGACATTTTCAGCTCAGTGGACCTGTATTTGAGTTCAGTGGGCCTAAGATGGGATGTGTGTTGATGTCACAGCTGATGGTGCTGCCTCCATGACCGGAAACAACTCGGGGGTTGTGAGGAGAATACGTAAGAAAGATTTGAATGCAACTTGGAACCATTGTTTGAAGTGAGTGCTGTTTAATTTTCTTCAAAACAGTGTTTTTCACTATAAGAAAGGTTCATTTTGTGTACTCGAATCCTTTTGAATTGCAGTTTTTGTTTAATTTATTTTCAGTTTGTGGCTAAAAACTGTTTCTGATTTTTTTTCCATAGTGCAGTGTTGGTTGTCATAGATTCAAAGAGTGAGGATTCTCAGTTAAAGCTACATGATTTGAGTTTTTTGAAAATATTATTCAGTAGTTGCATTTTTTAAAATTTCATGTACTATGTTGCATAAAAACACTGAGTCTGTTAAAAATGGCTTATAATTAATTCTTGAATAATTGACTCCTCCATGAGTCGCCACCTTA
Organism: Pseudamia nigra; assembly: GCA_029823295.1. Taxonomy (NCBI): domain Eukaryota; kingdom Metazoa; phylum Chordata; class Actinopteri; order Kurtiformes; family Apogonidae; genus Pseudamia; species Pseudamia nigra. Next base: position 50 of record JAQQAE010004111.1, on the reverse strand, counting down.
TCGTGGTGGAGGAGTTTGTGTGTCCCAGTGATCCTAGGAGCTATGTTGTC
>JAQQAE010004110.1:0-19228 GCA_029823295.1 Pseudamia nigra | reverse complement strand
TTAGTGGACAGAGGAAAGACAAAAGAAAAGAGTAGAGATAGAACAACAAACAACACAGACACTGGACGACATCCACAAACACTGGACTGGTCCACAGTCGGCAAATCACAGGTGTTCTATCAATTTCCTCTTCTTCATGTGCTTTAGACCATCAGTTGTCTTGGGCAGAGGAAGGGTAGGTGCAGAATAACTAGCCCAATTAGTGCCACTAAACAAATCCATATTATGGCAACCAACCAAAAGGAAAAGACAGGCCATCATTAGTCAAAAAAAGGTGCAAGGAGTGTTACTTGGGTTTCAAAAAATTAAAATCTGTCTGGTGCTCTTCAGTGTGGGAAGTGTAATGGAAAAAATACTCTGTATCCTCCATTCTCCTTAATTCTCCTTAATATTGTTTTGAATGAACTGTTCCCGCGTGACAAAATTGCCTACATGCCTGTGCGTGCGTGGTGGGGGAGATGACCACAGAGCCGGTTTAAACCTGTTCTGTGAGCAGCAGCTCCTATAGTTTGTTTTATGGAAAATTCCACGCGCGCTTTTAGTCTTTGTTTAAGGTTCGATGACGTACTTAGTACGTCATCACTCTAGTATAAATGTTTGGCGCGAGGACACGAGGAGAGAGCTGTCATTGTGTGTGTATGTGTGTGTGGCACGTGTCATTGAAGAATAATTAAATACACAAAAGCTAGGAACTGCTCAAGATTCTTAATTTGCTTTTACACCAAGTCTGACAAGGAGGGAATTCCACAACAGGATGTTGATTCAAAAGTAAAAATAAGGTATGAGGTCATCATCAAGGTTATTGTTAAAAAGCCTTGATCGTCTCATGGCTTTTAAAAGCTGAAGAAACCGTCTTTAGATTGCTTGTGTTTTTTTTTCAGCTCCATGTATGTACTGTAGTAACGCGATGGCAGTAAGTTTGTGCTTGTCTTCCTTCACACCATAAACTATGTATTCTGAGTATTTACCCAGAGAGCTTTGTCATTTCCAAAAATACAAGTTTTTGGAAATGACAAAGTTTATCTGTCTTCATGAAGCCAAACGTTGTATGGCACAGTTCTGGAAGAAACATGGAATTCAAAGGATGGTTAAGTTATAAAAAAAATTTACATGACAAGTTGTGGGACATGTGGAATACTTTCTGCAAGTTTACATCAGAAGACAGACCAATGATGATGAACTGAACTAATGGGCTGCTTCTTTTTGGGTTTTATTTTATATTTTGTGGTTTGTTTTGATAGAATTAAATGAAATAAAGAGATGGATTAAAAAAAAAACAAAGTCTGTATTTTGCCTGATGAAGGCCATGCTGGCCGGAACATGTCATGATTTTAATTTAAAACCATGAGAAAATCAAGGCTTTTTAACAATAACCTTCAGGACCATGTTTTTATCCCTGAGGCAACCGCAGTCACCAAAACCACTGTTTACCCTTTGTTTGCTGTTTACCTGTTTGCTGCATCCTACCATGCATGTTTTGCCACAGTTGGGATGTCCTCAGTATTAACCCTTTCATGCATGAATTATTATTATGACATTTTCAGCCTTATGGTACTTCCCAAACAATCTTTAAAATAACGGCATGTATTTTAAGGGAGGTAGAGGTGGAAAATGGTTCATTTCTGCCCATCAGGGCAGATCAGTTTAGTGAAATATAATCATAATTATGTTTTGCTTGTATTTGATAATGTACAGTATATAGAAATATGACTCAACCACACAGTTCGAAGGTTTTTCGTTTTGTCATTTCTGTTCATTTTTGTAAAGCATTTTCTTGACTGTCTGGTTTATTTTTGCTCATTTTTCTTCTTTCACATTTAATTTGTTTCATTTTCTTGATTGGTTTGTTCTTTTGCTGCCAATTGATTTGTTTTTCTAATTTTGTTCCCTTTTTTCATTTCTTGACTGTTATGTTGATTTTTCTTTTTTATTTTATTTACTTTCATTAATTTTCCTCACTATTTTGTACCTTTTGCATCTCATGTTTCTTCTTTTTCCTGAATATTTTGTTCATTTCAAGTCAAAATACTCACTCACGTATTGCATTTTGCTTTATTTTTTGCCTTAATTTTTTTTAATTACTATAAATTTAACGCCACCTTGTCACAGAAGTTTTAACGTCACAGAAGGTGTGCCCAAACTTCTGACTGGCAGTGTACACACATGGAGGCAGAAGAACATTTAAATGCATTCCAGACAGTTTGTGAAATCAAAAGTTATTTGACAGACACAGAGATAAAGTGACTTTCTGAATATCTGTGAGTCATCGTGATCATATGAGACATAATCTCTCTCTTCTCTGCACATCATGTCACCTTACAGTGACTCACATCAGCCTTTGGCACTAATCTACCCGGCGACACGACCTCAAGGCAGACAGGGTTTGATAACAGGCTCGTTTTTCCAGCACCGCGCTGCGTAAACATAACACGTCATCTTCTGTATCTTCACATTTCATCTGCATGACCACAAAGTGGCTTCGTGGATTTCAAGTAGCACACTCCAGACACACTGGACTTTTACATTTGTCACTTCATCTGATATGAAATTGCCAGTATGGAACCTGTGTAGAAGCAAATAGATGAACCTTTGTCCAATACAAAAGAGCTTTGATTTTATTCCAGTTTTTGATTTTAAAAAAGCTGAAAAAAAATCACCATTCTCAATCCATTTAAATTATATGGTCCAAACTTTTATACGTAAACTGACATTTTTCTCAATAATTCTCTCAAAATTGATTTAAAAAAAAAAAAACACTTGTTCCTTTTACTTATTTATTTTTATTTATTTGTTACCTGAATTATTTAGTTAATTTTTGGCCAGGGTTCTGTGTGTTTTTGTAAATTTTCTTGATCAGTTTTTGCATTTTTCTTTATTTGTTGCTTTTTTCACTTTTGTTCATTTCATCAAGTACAAGTGACCGTTTTCTAATATTAAATAAATGAACAAAATTAGTTAAAATTCATTCTTATGCAACTTATCTTTTATATTTTAAAAAATGCAATACCTAAAAATGTTATATCTGGATACACAATTTAATAAAGTAGACATTAAATCAGTTTTTGCTTCCAATTTTATGTCTTTTGATGTGTATTTTACTCATTTTGTTACTTAATTTGTTATATTTTTGTTCATTTCCTTGACCGTTTTGCTTATTGTTCCAGCTTTATTGTTGTTTCTTTTCATTTCGTTTATTTTTGTTCGTCTTCTGTACTGCGCCGTTCATTTGTTTTATTATCTTCACTACTTTGTTCTTTTTGGGCATTTTTCATATTATTGATCATTTTGTTTTTTAATTTCATGACTTTCTTTTTGTTCGTTTTGTGGATTACTTTGTTCATATTTTATTTAGTCCATATGCAGTAAATCAATCATCTTTTATATTGAACTATTAAAAAATAGTTATTATTGTCAGTTTTTAATTAATCCTGGTCCCGTTTTTACTTATTTTGTCCTGTTTTTTTACATGTTTTGCTTATTATTATTTGTTCTATTTCCCAATTTTGTAATTTTTATATTATGGATTATTTTGCTGCTTTTTGTTTGGTGTTTTTTTTTTGGAATTATTTGTTCAGTTTTGTTCAGTTTTTTTTTTTATTATTATTTTGTGCTTGTGCTGTTGACCATAATGAATCAAAATACATTTCTGCTTCTTGCTGAAAGACTTAAATGCAAAAAAGTATACAGTGAACATGCAGATATTATGTCAGTTTTTAATGAATTTTTGTCTCATTTTAACCATTTGCTCATTTTTTTACGGATTTTTCTAAGTGCTTGATAATTGTACATGTTTTGCTCATTATTGTTAATTTTCCCTATTATTTTATTCATATTATTAGATCATTTTGTTCATTTTGTGGATTATTGTGTCCATTTTGACTATTTTGCTTTAATATTTTGTATACTTGTTCATTTTTATTTTTTAGGTTATTTTGTTTTGTACATATGCTGTCAAATGCACAAAATGTCATTATTATTATATATATTGCATTATCAATATGACAGTTCATAATGACTTTTTAGGTCAGTAGTTCAATTTTACTCATTATCTTGCCTGTTTCCTTCATTCACTTTTGTTCACTTTCTTGACTATTTTGGACATTTTTGGTTGTCCTCATGAAATGCCAGACAAATGTTCATCATTCAAAATTTCCAGAGGGATCCAGATGGCCCCTCCCCAATGCTGGAGGAACAAGGCAAATAACTAAACATATAAAACAAAATGTGCAAACATGTGTTGTGCAGCATCTCTGTGCATGTGTGCTTACAACACGTCTGTGTCTGTGTGAGAAAATCTGTCTCCTGCTTCCCTCCTCTGCCTGTGGAGAGGATGAAAAAGATTTAATACTTCTGCCAAGGTGATGCCCTCCAGTGCTGCCCATCTTGTACGTGCACACACACACACACGCATGCACACTCGTGGGATTAGTTAACCTCCTCCGGTGGCCAAGTACGACCGTCTACTGGCATGTCCAGCAGCTCTCCGGGACTCTAACAAACACACACACACACACACACATACATATACACACACAAATACACTATCTGACTCACATGTGGCGAGGCAGAGCATCTTTTACAGTGCAGTCTAACCTCTTACTCACCCAACCACACATTTGACAGACATCTTGAGCCGGTATGCTCCACACACAAACTCATACCTCCCTGCTCGTCTCCCTGCTCTCGTTTCAACCTCGGGGCACTTCTTCTACAACTGACATCCCATTTCACTGCCTTTTCCCTTCCGTCGCTCCTACTTCTCTTCTATTTCTGTTGCTTATTCACCCGCTTTTGTCACGGTTTGCACTTCTACTGCTCCTACTGGACAGATCGAACCTTTTCAGTGCATATTTGCATTTTTATCCACTTACTCTATTTGCCCATATGATTCACCATAGTAACAACTGGATGCACACTGATGATGGATGGATGGATGAATACGGATGGAGGTATGGATGGATATGGATGGATACATAGATGAATAGATGGATGGATTAAATAATAATTAGAATAAAAGGCACCCTGTCAGTTGCACATCACCATTGTTAAACAGTCTAATGGCTGTTGGGCAGAATTCAATGTTTTTCTCCAGGTCCAGTCCTTGACAGGGCCAACAGTTTTTCCCTAGTGTCCGAGGTGTAGTACATATCATTCAGAAACCTAAAAATAAAAAACTACAAAAGGAAACTACAGAAAACTACAGAAACCTTAGAGCTACTCAGATTTGCTGCCACTCAGACCAGCACAGTAATGGTAACTGTCTATACATAACTTTTTTCTTATTTACAGGCTTTCTTTGAAGCGCCATCAATCATTATCACTCATTTGACATGGAACTACAATTGCAACTCAGACATGCAAACGCACCCCTACTGTATTCTAACTTGTGTTCAAATTTACTGGTCCTAGCTGTGAAGATAGAGTTGACCCATGCCAAAACTGACTTTGGACATTTTATGACCCTGTTGCTCTCCAAAATTATACTTACGGATGCTAGTCCCAAGGTTATCCTGTGTGCCTTGGTTGGTGAACCTTGCTTCATTTGTTTTCAGGTTAGAGGAGGGAGAGACAGACAAACAGACACAAAATCACTAAATTCGTACTGTATGTGTATTTTTCTGTAATATAAAGAATCATCTCCACTCCAAACATTCAAGAAATGGACCTGGCCTCTGTTACATAACCCACAGTTTTTCAAAAAATTACTTTGAAGCCTTGACTTCAACATTTCCATCAACACTACTTCATTCTCTGGGAGCCACTAATAGTAAAATATCCCTTCATTTTCACAGTGGACTTCATCTCCCTTCACATGAGATGTATGTCACGACGCCACATGGCTGTCACCTCACACATGCACAGTAACCTTGTTCTTTGTAAAAAAAAAAAAAAGCAGTGAAAGATGTGAAAATCATTCCAGGTCAGTTCATGCTGAGCTGAAGAGACAACTCTGAACAGTGTGGCGAGACAAAGCTGCGACAATATCTCATTTGAAACTTTATAATTATGTTCTTTCACAGCCAATAGCTCAATAGTTTAATCACGTTGCTGCTTTTTCACATGCAAGGTCATCTTTTAAATTGACAAAAATCATATGTCTGAATGGTGACATAATTCAGTCAGGATCATAAAGCAATTTCCTGCTCATCATTCACTGTAATGCAATTTTCTGTGAAGTTTGGTCCTAAGGGTGAAAAATAGAAAAAGTGACATATAGTCTCTCAATAAGAAATGAAAGAGCTTAACATGCTAAGCTAATAATAATAATAATAATAATGTTGTGGATTTATAAAACACTTTTTAAGATGCTTTCCATTGAATCCTTTACTCACTTCCTCCACAGTCACACACTGCTGGTGGTAAACTACATCTGCCCTGGCAAAGACTGACAGAGTCACGTCTGCCGATCTGTGCCAACGGCCTCACCAACTGCGATCCATTCACATTCGAACCGCAAACCTTCCGGTTAGTGGACGACCTCCTGAGCCACGTCACTGCTAACACTGCGTCGGACTTACTGAAAACACCAACTACTCTGCTGATGAGGAAATGTTACAGTAAAAATAACTGATTTAATTTCTTTGAGCTCCTTTAAATCCAAACTGAGAGTTTTTGAGTCCAGTTCCACAATATGTACTTGTTTTTCATAATGTGTTTAACCTTTGTGTCTTATCTGGGTAAATATGTAACTGTACTTTGTGTTTGCTGCGGCCTGTTAGCCAAGACTCCCTTGAAAAAGAGGTTTTTAATCACAATGGGATATTTCCTGATTAAATAAAGGGTTAGTGTTAATAAAAATAAATAAAGAAGTAATTTCATTATAGTAATGTAATGTAATGTATTTACATCCTAATGTACAGGTTACTTAAGTGAATGCCTTGCCTGGAAGAGGAAATAGCTAATGAAGTAAAGTTACGCTGACAAGCAAAGTGATGTAGGATAATCCAGAAAACTTTTTTACCTCAATTACAGCTGCGTGTCAGGAAAGAACACTTTTACATGTTTTTCAATAAACAAAAACTCGACTTAGGAGGCTAACAAGCTGTCAGTCAAACCTCGCAGCTAGCCACCTGTGACAGCACCCACACGCCTGTCAATCAAAACTTCCACGCCCTTCATTGCGCATACCTTCAAGCTATAATGCAGTGGTGGGTTGTGCATAAATCCACTCAACTCCTCCCTGTCACGAAGCGTGCGATTAGCTAGAGACGAAACCTGGCTGTAAACATGTTTATTTGTTGCTGTAAAGCATGGGGGTGGCACTTTTCCATTCATTTTTCAGCCTTGGAGGTGGTTACTTGATAAAAGCATAAAGTATCACTTCAAGCAGACTTGAAAGTATTTGGGGAATTTTTCTCCCACATCATCATACTGTATAATGATGCAAAAAAAGGGGAGGGGGGGAGCACCTGAGAAGTGATCAAATGCAGGAAGGCTACACTGTGCAGAGCTGTTGTCAAGTGTCTCAGCTCCAACTTTGTAAAGCGAACCACAGTAAAATCACAACTATGCTGCTATTAGTTAGCTGTCCACAGCAGGTATCCAGACAGGCCTGCAGATTGCTCCACAGTCTGGACTTTAAAGTAACTCTTCCATAAACCCGTGTGTCTCTTCTCTCCTCCTCGTCTTCCTCCTCCCTGCCAGGGGATGAGCAACTAGAAATCCTTTAATGTCGACCCATGGTGGAGTGATGACCCAGACACACAAACTGGCTATCACTGAAACCAAGAGCTAAAATCAGCTGTGCATGAGTGTGTGTGTAGTCGACCTGGGTGAAATGCTTGCTGAGTGAAATGTTTCTGTCAACCACTGCTTATAATTATTACACTCTTGTTCAAGTTTAAAGACTGATTTTTGGTCATGACTGAAGCAGATGCGGTGTGGTGTTGTGGTTTTAATTTATTAAGAGAAGATGCAACGAGTTAAAAATGAGACAAAAGATGCAAAAAGACAGGAAAATACCAAAACACCACTATACATGCAAAAAACAAATGAAAAAGAAGCGCAACTGAGGTAAATGGTGAAAAAAGGCAGAAAAAGGCAAACATAACATAAGATAAAAATGATGGAAAACATGCAAAAGACAAAAATGATGGAAAAGATGCAAACAGATCAAAAACAAAAAAAAACAAAAAAGATGGAAATATAAAAGATGCAAAGAAAATGTAAAAAAGAAAAGGAAAGCAAACATTTACAACAAAAACTAAAAGACAAGTAAAACATGAAAACTGTACATGTCTATTAAATACTACTATACGTGAATTTAAGTGTACTGATGAGATTTTTCCTTTGTTTTCTGATGGCTTTTTTGTAACTCACACTTAAATTTTACAGCAAAGTCTGTCACCACTTTACGAAAGAAAATGTTCTGACTGGTTGATGTACAGGTCATTCCCTTAGCGACCTGGGATCAGAGTCTGATCTAAGACAATTTTCTGAAAAAAAAACACTTAAATATAATTGGTTGCAAATTGGGATGCTTTAAAATTAAATTTTAAAAAGTTTAAAATTTAGAATTCTAATGGCTCACGGAGGTGGGGCTAATGGATGTTATCTGGATTGTGATTGGTTATGACCTGTGATGTCACAAATGACAAAATCCAAAACCACTTGTTTTTCTTGTTGCCCTTCATGTCGTGACAGTACCGTACAGAGAAAGTGCATATTTTTGCAGCTTTAGCTTATATGAAGCCAAAACCAATAGATTCTCACACTACGGGACCTTTAAATCATCCAATAAAGTGTTTTCTATGTCGGGGAATAGCTCTGATTGACCTGGTCCAGTCTAGTCCAAGAGGAAGTGGATTAAGTAGAGCTTAATTGAGAACAAATCCAGCCTCTCGAATGCAGATGCCTCTGGTTTCTCAGGCTAAAGAAACTAAAGAATCACTTGCACCCTTTATCACCCCTTTGTGAGTTTATATTAGGCCTAAAACTCTGAAACAATGAATTGTCAGAGTATGGGACCTTTAAATAATCCTATCAAACTGCTCCTCACATTGGATAATAGCTTTGTTCAAACTCATCCAATCTAGTCCAGGAGGAAGAAATTCACATTTTCACAGCTTTAGATAAACCTTGAATCCCGATATCGGTTTGTCAAGACATTTTTATATCAAGACATAAAGGATGTATTTTCCTTTAAAATCATAGTTTTTTGCACAGTTGTAGTGTGTAATATCTACTTCATTTTATTGAATGAGGAGAAAATCCAAGACAGTGGAAGACAAAGACAAAACTTCCCACACGTACAAATGCTGCAACAAAGGATCGTAAAGAAATCGGCTTAAAATCAGAGTTACACAAGCAGACAGTGAATGAAGCAGACACAGATGTATAAACGCAGGCACAAAAGGAACAGGCCTGAAACACAGCAGAGGAGAATTAAATGAACAAATCAGTGAAACGGAAGGAGGGTGGGAGGACGAGGAGAGTTCTCCAGGCTGCCAGCACAGATTAACACACTTTCACTCCTTCTGCTTCTTCTTCTTTGCTGATTTCACTATATTTTTTTATGTTACTCTTATCTCCCTGTACCCCAAATTCTCACCTTCTCCCTTAAAATCGACCTCTTTCTATCCCCCTTTTTTATATTTTTCACTCTCACTTTCACTGCTTTGTTACCTGGATATTTATTTCCCCCCTCATCCTGACCCTTTTTTCCCGTATATATCTTTCCTTTTCTGGTCTTTGTCCTCCTTTCCCCCCCCTTTTCTTAATTTTTCACCCTCCTGCCTCGTCTGATTTCTTTTCTTACTCCCCTCACCTGCTCCTTCCTTCACCCCTCTTTACTCATGTCTTTTTCTCTAGGTGCAAAATTGAAATGGTTGCAAAAATGTAGGACTAACCCAAATGCCGCTTTACGGGCTCTGTACATTTGTCTCTGATTGACAGTCAGGTTCAGACTGGGGGGACTGAAGACAAATGAAGGATAAACATAACCAGAATAATGAACTAAATAATAAATAACATGAAGAAATAACAGGAAATTAGCATAATTAGAAGCAAAATGAACAAAAATGAACAAAATAAGAAAGAAAAACACGACAGTTGCACAACGTAGGAAACAAAATGAAGAAAGATGAAGATGCTAAATGAAGGAATAAATTGAACCAAAGGAAGCGAAATTAAAAAACAAAATGAAGATAGATGAACAAAATAACCCAAAGAAAGAAAAAAGTGAAACAAAATAAAATCATAGTTTCACTGTTTGCAAAACTGTTGCACAGGGCCTTTGTTGGGCAAACCATCACTACAGTCACCAGGTATGTTTCCACAGACATTTATAATGTACATGGCAGTTAATTCAGGCGGGGACAGAGGAAGAATTCCAAATTACTCCCCAGGATGCGGTACGTCTCCTCTGTTTATAGAAACCTTCCCGGTTCCGACCATTCCAGGCAGCCCAGAGCTCTGATGAGCCATGAAAACACGCATTCTGTTTTTATGAAAAGTTTGTTTCAAATTTGAAACAAACTTTGAAACATGGTGGAGGTGTTTGCATGGCTGAGTGATCCTAGGAGCTATGTTGTCGGGGGCAATTCACCCCTGGTAGGGTCTCCCAAGGCAAATTGGTCCTATGTGACAGGTTAGACTAAGAGCAATTCAGAAGACCCTTATGACTATGCCTTCCTGTGGGCCCCCCACCGGCAGGAAGGGTCCTAAGGGTCCGGTGCTGTGTGGTTTGAATGGCAGCTGAAGGCAGAGACCTGGGTGGTCCAATCCCCGGTTACCAAAACTAGCTCCTACTGGGAGGAAGCCCTGGGGCAGACCCAGGACATGCTGGAGGAATTATGTCTCTTGGCAGGCCTTGGAATGCCTGGGGGTCCCCCCAGATGAGCTGGAGGAGGTGGGCTTCTCTGCTTAGGCTGCTGCCCCTGCAACCCTGACCAGGATAAACAGATGATGATGGATGGATGGATATGTGGAAACAGAGACAGTGAACGACAAACATCCAACATACATTTAAGTAGCACATAATATGATGAACAGAATCTTCTTCTTCTCCTTTCGGCTGCTCCCCTCAGGGGTCCCCACAGCGAAATACCAATGATTCGTATGTTTGATCTGGCATAGGTTTTTTATGTCGGATGCCCTTCCTGACACAACCCTCATGATGAACAGAACGAAAAATGGAAATTTGAACAATCTAACGGAGTAAAACGTCCTTTGCTGTGTCATGACCACAGCTCCTTGATACATTACACTGACTTCTCTACATCTCTAGCCCAACCACTCAGAGACTCAACTCACAGTGTTGTCACATGATCATCACGTCATGACTTCATGGTTGCAACAAAACACTTTGCATAAAATCCTGCGCTACTAAGGTGAACAGTCTAACCACTGTTCTCACTAACCGGTCAGGTCAGCTCATGGAAGTATCATAACAATTGGAAACCAGACTGCCAGTAAAATTTTAAGCTGATTCCCTGTTTTGACCGCTGGTGTCCTCTAGGGGGGGATAAGTTTTCTAACTTGTGTCCTTTATGTCTTCAGTGATTAACTGACCCAGAACACCTGTGGCGTTGGGTGGTTCCTGGGTTATTTAAGCCCTTGTTGCAGTCCTCTCATTCTCTTGCTCATCATCTGACCTGCAGGCACTTCCTTGATCCCTCCTTGATCTGGATATGTTTCATTAGCATTAAATTTGTTTACACTTCTCAACACACACACACACATCTTAAACACATGCACACTCTTCATTACTGACTTTACTGATGCAGCATTTAAATTCTTATATACTTTAGTTTTAAAATCTGTGACGTCACCCAGAGTTCCACAGTGTGGGTGGTCATTGAAGCAGGAATGCATTGTTTGCATCAGTCCAGTTCAGTACAGTCCAAATTGTTGACCTTCTCATAATGAGCAAATGTACTATTATTATGAGTGAAAAATCACAACATTTTCACTCTTAGGGAGTCTGTGGGTTTGTTGATGATGCCATATTCATCCCCTCCACCTCAGCTTTCTCCTGTGGCTTTTATCGTCCCTTTCTGACGTCTAAGTATATTGTTTTCAATATTGCCACGGGGGATTGGATCAGAGTAAGTTGTCCACTCTGTGTCATGTACCAATGCCAAAGGGCACTCTGTGGCTTTGCTTCTCACGCTGAAGGCTTTGACAAAACTGCAGATTTCAAAGTGTTGGGAATGAGAACAGGTTGTATTGGCAGATGTCAACCCACTGTATGAATATTCAAAGACTTCAGTGTCCAGATCCAGCCCTAGAAAAATGAAAGTCATAAATACCATGTTTTTACCTAACACAGAAACCTCAAAGATGAGTTAAATGATAAAAGCTAAAAACAAGCTGCCAAAGGCGTAACCTACTTCAGTGTGTGTGTGTGTGTGTGTGTGTGTGTGTATGTGTGTGGGTGTGTAGTAGGTGAATGATAAATTAGGCTGACTCTGGCCTGCCATCTTTTAACCACAATTAGAAAGCTTTTCTGACACACTGTCAGACTCAGGGCTAGCAAACACACACACACACACACACACATACTCCAGTCTGGAGGCACCCAGCAGCTTAGAGACAGACAGGGAAGAATGACGGTTGAGCAGACACCGTTTCCAAACAGTCACACACACACACACAGACTCAACACAAACCCACATACACAGTGATGCATAGCCATCATTACCCGAGCCCCTCCCCTGACAGCTGTTACCTCAGCAGAGCGTCCTGTGTCGATGTGCCACGACACACACGCACAATCTCAACACCCCTCTGAGAGTACAGGCACAACATGTTAATCACTAGAGAGGTCAAAAGTACAAAAATACACACACACACACAATTACACACGGGGGCGGAGGTTTTCTTTGAACAGCGAGGGACATTTTAGTCAGACATCGATGGATTGTTCTGGAAATCTAAGCATCACCACGACATTTTCTGTGTTCAAATGAACTGTTGATGTGTCAATTTGTGCAAATGATTATAAAGGAATTAAAAAAAAAAAACAAAATAGTCACGACAATGAAGAAAAATGAAGAAATTAACACACTGATGAAAATGCAGCAAACTGAGGAATAAAAGAACACCATAATCTGCAAAATTGACAAAAAAGAGCAAAATAAACATTAAAATGAACAGAAATGAACAGAAAAATCAAGAAAATAAACAACAAAATGAACTAAATTAGGGACACAATGCACCAAATTGGCACAACAAATAAAAAAATAAAATAAAATGCACCAAACAAAGTTGGAAAACAAATCCACAAAACAAAAATTGGCTAAGTAATTCAAAAATGAAGAGAAACTAACAAAGACATGATGAAAATGTTCAAAATAATCAACAAAATTAACTAAATTAGTGATAAAATGCACCAAACAGAACAATGAAGAGACAAAATAATCCACCAATGAGCAAAACATTCAAGAAAAATAACAAAATATTTCATATAATCAAGGAAATGCACAAAATAATCTACAGAATGAACAAAAACTAAGCAAAAATAATTCACAAAAAATGAACAAAATGACAAAGAATATCAACAAAATGAAGAAAATACTCATAAATGATTCTATATAGTCAAGAAAAGAACAAAATAATCTTAAAATGAAAAGAAATCAAAGAACACAAAATAAACGAAATAAATTATGAACAAAATGGCCAAATATGTCCATAATAGGGAAGATTAACCACAAAAATTAATAATATTATCCAAACGTTTACAGAAACACCACAAAATACATCCTCTGTATTTACAAACGACTGGAGTTTACTTACATTAAGGGCGATGACTTCCTCCAACCCACTTTAAACTTACACCTTTGACTACATATCACATCACACTGTGTACAAAAGCCTAATATTATGGAAATTAAATTCGAACCAGTATAAGCAGATGGTGAGTAACATGCTGCAGGAAGAGGAAGCTGTTATAAAACCATCTCCTATCTTGAAGCAATTTTCCACTACAACTGCAGTGTGAGATACTCGGGCAATATTTCACCTCGTTTTACTTCAACGCCTCTGAACACTTGACTTGTAAATGCATATGCAGCGCAAAGGGGTGATAAAGGGTGCAAGTGACGGCACGAAGTGACAAACCACAGGGCGTCGTCGGAGACGCGGCCATTTTGATGAGTATATTGAGTTTATCTTTAGCCTCAGGAACCTGAAGCGTCTGCATCCGAGAGGCTGGATTTGTTCTTGCAGCTCAGTCTGGCCCTGCTTGATCCACTTCCTGTTGGACTAGACCGGACCAGGTCGGTCAGAGCTATTTCCCAAAGTAGAAAACAGTTTATTGGATGATTTTAAGGTCCCATATTGGGAGATTCTATTGGTTTTTGGCTTCATATGAACTATATGATGTAAAGTTAAAGCTGTAGAAATATGAACTTGCTCTGTTCTGTCAGTTTAGAGAAATCTACAGAACAAGAAAACAAGTTATTTTGAAGTGTTATGATTTGTGACATGACAAGTGAGAACCAATCATATTTGAGCTAAAATCAGTCCTGATCACAAGAGCCCACAGAGAATATTCTGGGCATATTTTTTCCCAAAAATTGCCCATGAAATGGTTATTATTCTGACGATAGAAAATAACCCCAGGTCACGTTTGGAATGGCCTGCACTTTTTCCAATCGGAGCATTTTCTGATTAAAAAGGGTGGATGTTACAGGGAAATCAGAATGTGTGTGTGTGCCTGAATTACAAAGAGGGCGTTAGAAAATCAAAGAAGACTTATTTCAACACACTTTATGTTGTCAACACCCTTATGGAAGTCTGTAATAGACACATGTATACGTAACTCCAAGTTGGACCTTCGTATCTTCTATTTTTTCAATATGGACATAGTTTTACCTGAGATACAGTCGACTGCAGTTGTGGGTGTGTTTGCATTAACAACACTGTAATATGACTGTCTAGTACTGCTTGGTGAAGTTTTAGCACGTCCGTAGGCTAGTGGTTAGCTAACTTCGGTTGCACTGCCACTGTCCATACAAATATGGTTGCTGTTTTTGGCCCCAAAATGGTGTCCAGGGTGACACTAATATATACAGTCTATGCCACAGCTTCTCCTCAAAAAGTTGAGCCATTTCTATTAATCTTTTGGTTTTTATGGTACATTCTGTTCTTTTTCTGCTTCTGCCACACGGGTTATACTGTGCAACATTGCTCCCTCGACTCCCGGTGGTACTGCTCTGTTTTCTGCATTGAGTTATGCATCCATAAGCTCCTTGAAAACGTACCAAACTTGACACATAATGTACGCAGAGACCAGACGGAGCGGCCCTCTGTATGCGTATGTGAACTTACTGTAGAGCATAAATGGGCCTTAAGTGTTAAGATATGGGGCCTTTAGTAAACAGAACAGACATCCACCTTGATGTCAGTAGTAGGCCAAGATCACCATGATAGTGTGTGATATTTAGTGACATCTAGTGGTGAAGTATAAGATTGCAAACAATTGTATAACCCCCTCCCCTTCCACCATGTCAGCCAGCCCAAAACACCAAAACAGAAATCCAAACCAAATCTTATCTGAGGTCCTTTGGCAGTTTCTGAAGCTAGCAATTCCAATGAATGTATCCTCTTCAGCAGAGGTAGATCCTGAGATGGTCCTCACGATGGACATCATAACTTCTGACGGGGTTTGTCACTTGCACTTGGGGACACATTCAATGCTATTGAGATTTTTCTAATTGACAGATCTTCCTTTTATATAAGTAATAATGGACTGGGTATTTCTTGACATTGGATTTGTACAGTAGTTGTAGTAGCAGTGATAGGGCTATTGATAGGGCTATGTGACTATGTCTTCCTGTGGGCCCACCACCTGCAGGAAGGGTTGTGGGTCAAGGTGCTGTGTGGTTTGAGTGGCAGCTGAAGGCAGAGACCTGGGTGGTCCAATCTCCAGTTGCTAAAACTAGCTCCGACTGCAGGGAGGCCCTGGGGCAGACCCAGATCATGCCAGAGGGACTATGTCCCTTGGCTGGCCTTGGAACACCTCTGGGGCCCCCTAAAGGAGCTGGAAGACTCTTCTCTACTTCGGCTGCTGTTCCTGTGACCCTGATCAGGATAAGCAGAAGATGATGGATGGATGGGCATACTGTATTCATCACAACAGCTCTAATAATTTATTATAGTGATTGTGCTGATGATCAGCATCTACTGCATCAGCTGAATGAGTAAGGCTAATATGAGGAACACACAATTACTGTATGTAGGTTAGTACTACTTTTTTTCCAGGAACACTATCTGCACAAACAAAACCAGAGTATGACCTAAAAACAGCTTTTTTCCCGTTGTATGGGGTATTCATTCATTTAAAACACAAGTGCTCTTTTATTTTTCCACATTAACTTGGAGAGAGTGAAAAAGAGAGGTTGAGTACAAAGTGAATCAGCCAAACTGGAACAATCGGAGGAGCTGTGCTGCCAAGTAAACGACAGAAGGGGAGAAAGAAAAAGCACTTGTCCTCACTTTCACCCTGGCTAATATCACTGGCACAGTTCTTGAGTGAATCTCGAGATATTTTCTTCTTCCATTTAATCTCATTCTGCCTTCCTTCTGTGGCACGCATTCTTGCTTTTCTTCGCCCTCTCCTCTCTTTATCCTCTTCCTCGTCGGCCCTGTCTCGTTCACTTGCTCTCGCGCTTTCACATATTTCAGGGGAAAACAGTTTACAAATTTATATAAAAGCGGCAGAACTGGAATGACTTTACAGGTCTGTAGAGAAATAAAGGTTCACCTAGCACAGGAACAAAGAGCACACACACAGCTCAGGGAGGTTTTAGAATTACAATGATAAACTACAGAAAATGCAATGTACAACAGGAAAAATGTACCTTTTTCTACTACATAGTGTGGAAATGTGGTTTACTTTTTAAATCTTACAACCCCATGAAAAAAATGCCTGACTTTTATATATTTATTTTGCTTTTCAATCATTATAACATTAAGAGTGTGGCATTTTTAAGGACCATTTTTAGATTTGCTTTGGAATGGGATGGATTTAATGGATGGATTTACTGTTTTTAATCACAGTAAATAGTGGATAATATGTTACTATGCTGTGATCAGTGGCGCAGGTTTTTGGGGGTCATTATCTACTCTTTTAATGGAACTCAAAGCAACATACCTATGGCCAAAATGACATGCATACATTTTTAATTTGAAAGATTACATCCTCTAGTGTTCTTTTTGTTAATGTGGCTATAAAACCTAAACTGCACTAAAACATTGCTCAGATGTAACCCTAACCCTAAAATGCCTACGTCCACATTGTGTGCCATGGTAATGATGGTGTCACAATACAGGGATTAGGCAATACTTTATACATGGGAAGACAATCATGACTCATTGACAATGACAAACACAGAAAGAAATTACACAAATGGACACAGCATAAAGTCAGTCTTGAACCCTCTTTTCTTGTGTGTAAGTCTAAAAACTTATCCGTTTCACCACAACCACTCCAAACACCTTCTACTAATGCTTTTTACCATTGATGTCAATTTCTGACATTTTAGGATTTAAGATGACCTCTCCGTGGTACCCTGCACATCAAAAGTTGACACTCCAAAAGGTACCCTAGGTGTTGAAAAAAAACACACCAAGATGGCTAGGTTCACACTGCAGGTCTTAATGCTCAATTCTGGTTTTTTGCTTAAATCAATTTTTTTTTTGCATGATTGTTCACATTATATTTTCATGTGACATACATCAGACTCCAATGCGAAGAGTCTATGGCTCTGTCACGTCTCGTCTCCTCCAGTGCAGAATTGTGACGTCTGTCTCACTTCAATGAGGTAAAACTTGGGTGAAATGCAACATGACCATTCGGACTGGGGTAATTTTGAAAAACATCAGATACGTATGTGATTTAGGACTTTGTATGAAAGCAAACTGGGTCTGTTTTGAAAAAATCCAATTTGTGCTGTTCACACTGCCATAAAAAAATCAGATATGGGTCACATATGGTGAAAAAAAATCAGATTTTGTCTGCAGTCTGTATGTAGCCGATGTGACTTAGCAGTAGAATATGTCCACTTAAGAATGACAAAGATGCTATGTGTAACTACTGCTAAATGGTGAAAAACCAGGAATCACTGAATGCCACAATGACTGCAGTGATGGAAATGAAATAATGTACAGTCAGTCCGGTTAGAATGCTTGCATGCTTTGCTAATTCAGAGATAAGAAAGGCTTCTATGAACTTCTCCAATTTGACAGGATCCAAGTGAAAACCAAGATTTGGAGGATTCAAGTATTTCTTTTTCTCATCTGTTGTGTGGTAACAAATAAGGGCAGAGATTTTTATATATATTCAGTCAAATATGACAGATTCTGGTGCAGATCCAGTCCTGTGTACAGGCCTCGGTGGAGGGCTGCACTCTACCATTCTAGTTTGATTGCTTTTAAAGAGGCATCAAAGTCTTTATTATTTTGTCCATTTCTAATTTAAAATACACTTTGTCCTCCTGGATTTCAAACTGATTGTGGTCAAATAAATTGGGTCAAGATGAAGTCTGCCTCTGCCTCTCTGTTTGGTATAGGTGAAACCTTCGCTCATGCTGCGCTGTGGCTGCTGTCTGTGGTGCTGATGATGGCAGCATCAGGAGGTGGGAACTGTCTGTGGTGCTGATGATTGCAGCATCAGGAGGTGGGAACTGTCTGTGGTGCTGATAATGGGAGTGTCCACTGGCAGGAGCTGTCTGTGGTGCTGATGAGGGGAAGCTGTCCGTGGCACTGATGAACAGTATCAGGAAGTCAACGCTGTCCATGGTGCTGACGATGGGAGTGTCCACTGGCAGAGCGGTCTGTGTTGCTGATGATGGCAACATCAGGCAGGCGGGAGCTGTCTGTTGTGCTTACCTGTGTTCACATCGATGCTTCAAGAGGATCCCTACTGCCACTGCTGCTGCTCCACAAAACTCTAGGTCATTTTCCTGTCACTGTCCCCATCTGTTAGTGAGCCTATTTAACCGTGTGCTGCGAGCTGCTGAATGCTGACATGCCTCATTAATTAACATCACCAGAGTCAAGTCTGCCTGCCATCATGAGATATGAGTTCAGTACAGTTGTTTAGCATCAGAGTCCCAGAGAGTTTGTGTAACTTGCTAATAGCAGTGTTATTTTTACTCTCTCCTGTCTTGTACTCCATTTAAATATACACTGGCATAGATTTTACTAGGGCGACACGGTGGTACAGTGGGTAGCACTCGTGCCTCACAGCTAGAAGGTCCTGGGTTCGATCCCAACACCGGGT
>JAQQAE010004109.1:4623-19228 GCA_029823295.1 Pseudamia nigra | reverse complement strand
GCTGTGTTGGACCTCCTGGCTATCTTCAGATGGTGCACTGTGGTCATAAAGGGATGGACATGGTCAGCACTGATAGTCCTGCAGGCTGCCGCATTTAAACAATGTACAAAATGTGCCACAACTGGCAGCCTGGAGAGTTGATTATAAGGTAGGATGGATTAATGCTGATTAATGTTGTTCATGCCAATCATTACCATAACATCCAAATGTGGCAGCGGAAATCACCACTCATCAAAGCAACATTTTTTCATCCTTCTATTGACCTCTTTCACCGAGTTCATGTGAATTGTAGCCTTTGAGTCACCGTGTGTGATCGTCTGCTGCTTCAAGGTTTGACATGTTGTACGTCCATAGATGCTCTTCTGAATTTTCAGTTGTAACCAGCGGTCTTCTGAGTTACCGTTGCCTTCCCATCAGCTTGAATCAGTCCAAACGTTCTTCTCTCACCTCTGGCATCAACAAGGTGTTTTCATCAGAGAACTGTTGCTCACTGGATATTTTCTCTTTCACAGACTATTGTCTGTAAATCTCAGTAGATCAGGACTTTGTGAAATACAGAGACCAGCCCATCTCGCACCAACAACCATGTTCAGGTGTGTGTATGTGACTGGCTGATTGGATATTTGCGTTAACAAGTGTACCTAATTAAGTGGCTGGTGAGTGTTAATCCAATACCTAACCAACCATTTTCCGTTAGCATTCTGTTTTGCTTTGTATTTTGTCTTGTGTGCATTTTGTTTCATCGATTACATAATTTTGGCCTTTTTGCAGTTTGTTTTCATCTTTCAAATAATTGAAATAGACAAATAAACATGTGGATTCTTCAACTTCAACCCAGTATTTGACCTAATAATGACTGATAAGACATTGTTATTATGATAAATTTTCCCTGTATTGCCCTACTTTTGATTAATTTACCTGTCGGCCATTCTCTGACTTGTTAAGGGGGTCTGGTGTTTAGTTAAAGTACAGAAAAGCAGCCGTGTGGTTGAGGCGTGTGGTGAAAATAGACCAACAGCACAGGAAGTGAGGAAAAAAAAAAAAGAGGTCTACGTTTCACGCCCAGCTTTCTTTCATCCGGCCCGAACCGATAACTTCCCGTTGGCAGAAAGTGTCAGAAACATGTGAACTGGGGGGATTTTTCTCAGTCATATCTTTTTTTTTTGGAACCAGTCACACGGAGCAGACAGATGAGATTTTCCCATAAGTCATCGGTTGACTTTACGCTCATGCCAGTGTTTCTAAGAACTGAGCTGCCAGGCCATTTTTTTTTTAGCCTGTTGGGGTTATTGTTTAGTTAATTTTTATTTGAGGCTGATTATTTTGTCCATTTTACATTAATTTCTGTTCCTTTTCTTGATTATTTTGGAAATTTTTGTTAGTTTTTAATGACCATTTTGCTCATTTTTTGGTGACTGTTGTTCATTTTTGTTTATTTTTGTAGATATTTTGCTAATTTTCTTGATTGTTTTGTCAATTTTTTTTCAGTTTGGTTTTATTCACTATTTTGGTTGGCTCATTTTGCAAATAGTATTGGTTATTGTGTCCGTTTCTGTTTTTTATTTCAACTGTTTTGTTCATTTCTGTTTTTGTTGATTATTGAGGTTATTTTTTTTCCTAAGGTTCCTGATTATTTTTCCACGTTTGTTAATTTTATTTTTTATTTTGTTCATTTTTTAAATTTTTATTTATTACTCTGTTCATTTTTGCTCACCTTGTTTTTAAAAAAAAAATTCATCCATTTCTGTGTATGTTGCCCAATTTTATTAATATATTCATTATTTTGGTCATTTATATGCATTTTCCAAATTATTTTGTTCATTTTTCATGCTTTTCTCAATCGTTTTGTTTAGTTCTGTTGATTTTGCTTATTATTGAGCTCATTTTTTGTTCATTTTTTGTCAATTGTATCAATTTGTGTGTGTTTTGTGTATATTTTCCTCATTTTCCTGACTATTTTGTCCATTATGATAGTGTTCTTGACTATTTTGTTGATGTACATGCATTATCAATTACTTTTTTAATTTATTTTTCATTTTTGCTTATTTTGTCATTATTTCATTTATTTTGTACAAACTTTTTCCATTTTCTTGATTTTTTTCATTTTATTCAACATTATTTTTTGTTAATTTTATTTACTTCTTTATTTTGTTTTTTCACCTTTCTTTTAATTTGATGTTTTTTGTGTATTTTGTAAGCATTTAGTTCATTTTTTGAATACTTTTGTCATTTTGTTAATTTTTCTATTTATGTAAAATAATTTTCTGCATTTTGTAGAGCTAAGTGATTATTTAGAGATGTTCCTACGTTTTGTGATTTTTTGCTTTGTAGATTTGTGTTAATTTTATTTGTTTTAATCATTGTGAATGTGTTTCTGGATCATTTTGTTCATTTGGATGCTTCTTTAAAAGTTGTTTTATTTTTTTCTTATTGCTTATTTGTTCATTATTGTGCATCTTCTTTATTATTTGGTTCAATCATGTTCATTTTGTTAATAATTTTGTTCATTTTTGTCAATTTCTTGATTATTTTATTCATGTACCTGCCTTTCTTTTCAATAATTTGGTCTATTTTTGGATTTTGTGCATTATTCTTGTTCATTTTATGAATGTTACTGATTACTTTTTTCTATTTTACTTTTTTGTGTAGTACTTTCTCTGCTTATTTCAATTTAAAAACATTAACAAAATGGAAACACTAAACTGGTATGTGATGTTGGATGTTTGAGTTCGGTGCCCAAGTAGAAGCCGTGTTTCCTTCCGGGGTCTTGAGCTGGACATGGTTTGTGAAACTGTGACGTATAGACGGGTCAGACTCTGGCTGTTTGTCGCCTGTTGCTCAGCCTGTCGAATTCATGCAGGGCAGTCGCTAAATTAAATCAGACCTAAGCATTGCTGTTGGTTATTGTTCTTGTTCACCAAGTCTGGTACCACAAACAGAAGGCCACACACAGCGTTATAGTATTAGTGGGACACAGACTGTGGGGACAGATTAGCCCCATTTGTAACAATAAACCCATTCATATTATTACATGGGCCCCGCCAGGTTATTGCAAATCAAAATATATACTAATACCTTCTGAAATATGTAACAAACACAAATGTTAGTTAATTCGTTGCTGAATTTGTAACATCCTGAACATGGAACTGATGTCGCGCAACTACCTTGATTCTGCCCTCAAACAAAAAAAAGTATATTTATGTTTTAAATAGATTTTCATAGAACAACAACTAAAAAACACGCACAGACACCAGCCATCTGGCTCCACCCATCTGTCATGTCATTGGTTGGTGACATATTTGCAAAAATATATACTGTACTTGAAAGGGTGTACCTAATACAGTGGCCAGTGAGTGCACGTCTGCGTGAGACGGGTGGTCAGAATGTTTGTAGAACTCAGTATATATTTTTACTCTTGAGTTACTTTCATTTAGGGATTACATGGTCTGATCCTTCACCGATGCATGACAAATGTCAATCCACTGTCGGCATCTTCGGTGCTTCAGAATTCTGCTTTGAACTCGGTAACTCTCTGCAAAACCTGGAAAACACAAAGATTGAATTTCATGCAGTCATCGAACTTCTTACTAAAGATGGGTACAACATAAAGGACACCGATCTCCTGGAATGGAGTATATTTGGGTGTTCTATGCGATTAGAATGATGGATGGATGAAATGGAACTAAAAGTCTGAAAAGATGTTTCAAGACAAAACTTGTGTTTCTATTTGAAAAGTTATTTTATACAAATCACAATTTTCTAATTCCATGTGCCTATTTTCCGGATTTCCTTCTGTAAGACAGTAAACCGATTATCTTCAGTTTTGAAAAAATTGACAATTGAGGGTGATGTTTTGAGCTTTTGAAAACAGTTTTAACCATTTTTTTACATTATGTGTGCCAAACTGCACCTGATGTAAAACTGTTCTTATCATCATCTACATGTGACACAGCAAAAAGAAAAAAAAAACACAAAGTGATGACTTAGTGATGACTTTTACCCATAAATTTTAGATTATCTGTCAGTTTGTATGTGCATTATTACCGGTACTGCTTTGTTTGGTCAAAGTGAATAATTAGCTTACAGTGCAAAACTATATTTTATTGCTCAGTATGAGCAATAAATAATTCTTCTGCCTTAACGCTGACTGATCTGAATGGGTGCATGTGTTCCAGGTGGTACAGGCTGAACTCTAAAACGGGGAAGAAGGAGAAGGAGCGAGGAGACATCCAGGTCAGCGTCCAGTTCACCAGAAACAACATGACGGCCAGCATGTACGACCTGGTCATGAAGGACAAGAGCGCCTCCACCTTCAGCAAACTCAAAGAGCGCATGAGGGGGAAGAGGAGATCCATTGAAGAGGACTCCTCGTCAGCCATACTGCCTGGTGGGTACGGCTCTTTGGTCCGCATGCGTCAGCGGCTACCGAGCGACGGCGGCGGGGAGGAGGACTACGAGGACGACGAGGGCGGTGAGGTTCGACGGAGCAAGATGAGGACCTTCTTCCTGAGAGGGAAGCTGAGGAAGTCGTCAGACACTCGGTCCAGTACGTCGCTGGGCTCGGAGAGCAGCGAGTCGTCATCGCGGGGTGGGAGCCTTAGTCCCACCGCCGGCATTAGTGTGGTGGTCTCAGACTTGTCCAACTCACCTAGCAACAGCAGCAACCTGACAGCAGACAATAGCCCAGGTGAGATGAACAGGAGGAGTAGAGGTGGACCCTTAGTGAACTTTTACAGGCTTATATAGCAATGATTTGCTGTTTGAATCAAGATGTCAGCCAAAGTAATATGAACTAGAACATCTGCAACTGAACACCGAGCTGATTTTAAATACATCCTTTATTTTTTATCCATTATTATAATCAGCAGATCCACTTGAGAAGCCTAATATTATGCATAAACCATCACCAAAGCCTTATTCTACAGAAACCTGTTGATGCGGATTAATTGGTCTGTCTTTAGTACATAGGTTGTGTAGTAGCAGTACTTTCATAACCACTGCAGGTCATTGCTCTTAGTCCTTTAGGAGAAAAAATGGGCAGAGGATCACAAGATTGTCAACAAATGTTGGAACACAACGTGTCCACTGTGGATCATATGTGGCACAGAAGAGAATTGACATATTCAAGGAATCTGCAGGAATTTTCTCTGGATAAAGGGCAAAAGTAGAAAAATAGAAGCCTAGCAATCAAGGACTGGCTATATGTTGTATAGTGCAACCACACCTTCTTCTTCAGTGTTTTTTTTTTTTTTTTTTTTAACATTGTACATTGATATTGAAGACATCCAAACATGTGTGGAATTGTGTAGAAAAAAAATTGTTAAACAACCCCAAATGTGTTTTATATTTTGGATTGTCCACTGTAGACATATTTAATTTTGTTGACAGCGTTGCACACTCATGGCATTCAGTCATCAGATTCACCAGGTGGTCAGTTTTCAAATCACTGGTGAGGTCCTTTGTGCCATTTCTTGTCTTCTTAATGTGCTCAGACCATCAGTTGTCTTGTACAGACGAAAGGAGGGCACAGGGTCAACAACGTTATTAATGCTACTACGACTATTGTTCAAATCCATAGTGTGGCAAGTGAATCAAAAAAACAGTCCATCTTTATTTTAAGAAATGAATTTCAGTCAAATCAAATGTCCCCAAGTGCATGACCGTTTGATAGCATTTGCATTTGCTGGTTTTGGCGACTGCACTTAGCGACACATTAAAAGTTCTTGAGTTTTTTCAAATTGACTGACCTTATTTTTTTAAGTATAATTTTCACTTAACTGTTTCTCAATATGTAGTTGTAGTAGCAATAAAAGGACAGCGGACTCTGTACCCACCCTTCGTCTGTGCAAGAAGACATACATACTGTACATATTCTTCCACAAGTTGGACGTCTTCTGTATTAATGTACAATGTTAAAAATAATGAAAATAAAGAAAAAAAAAACACTGATGAGAGGGTGTGACAGCAGGATTGTTGTTCACTTGCATTTTACATGGAAACATTTTCCCACAGAGCTGAATAAAACAGATTCAGGTCTTTGTTTACCATCATTCTGTGATTCTTACCAGATTTTCAGTGAGAAAACACTGACCAGTCTGAGAAATTATAAGCTGTTACTACCTGACCAGGCTCCTAATATAGTTCAGTAAATGTGTTGATGTGTTTCTCTCACCTTTCATTTCCTTCTGTTGCTTTGTTGTTTTCCAGAGCACACAGCAAACACGTCACCAAAGTTGTCCTCTCCCAAATGTGAGTTGGGTGATGAGGCCGGTGAGATCACCATCACAGTGCCTCAGCCTTCGGTCTGCGTTAACGGAAGCCATGCATACGACGTCCAGCCCCCCTACCCAGGCTCAGGAAAACCCACAGGATCGTTAGGCCTGGGACTGTTGCAGAAATCTTTGCCCCTCTCGGTGTCTCTGCAGAACCTCAGCCCGAGGTCAAACGCTGACCAGCCCAAAGGCGTAGGAGACGGCCGCCGCTGGTCCTTCGATAAGCCCGACGAGGAGGAGAAGGCGGCCATAGCGGCGGCGTTGGAGAAAAGCGGCCCCATGGTGGGTGACGAGGAAGAAGAGGAGGTCACTCAGTCACAGCCTGCCTCCGCCTCCTTGTCTGCAGCGGAGTCGGAGGGGAAAAAGCAAAGGAGGAACATTTTCTCCCACGGGAGGAGTGAATCTGCGGGAAAAGGAACAAATCAGTCCAAGGATGAGTCTGAGCAGGCCCCCGCCCCCTCCGAGGAGAAACACAAGGGCTGGTTCGGATCCAAGGAGTCGCACAGCAAACCCAGGTGAGTGCCAATCGGAGACCGGAGCTCAGTTAAACAGATGATGAATGATGATGAAGACGACGAGGTTTTAACAGACAAATGACCCTGCTCCTAATACATTTACCTCCATCATTAGCTCTGGAGGAGACTTTATTTAGTGCTAGAGCTGGGTGATAAATTGATCATTTTTGATGTTTAATGATCATGATTTACTATGGTGAACATGTTTCTTTAGTCTCTATGGTTTGATTCATTTGTTTCTGTTAAATGTCATATCACAATAAAATAAAATAAATTAGGTGAACAAGCGTAAAGAATCGTATCTCTGCTCAGGATTTTTTGTCTTTTTGCGTCTTTTTGTATCATTTGCGTTAGATCTTTTTGCAGCATTTTCATTTCTTTCTCTTTGATGTAATTTCTCTCTTTTTTGCAATTTTGTCTTTTCGCACATTTTTGTCCTTTTCATCTTTTTTTCATCACTTACGTCACGTTTCAGTTTTTGTGTTGTGTTCATTGTTTGCATCTTTTACATGATTTTTGTCTTTTTGCATTTTTTTTTTGGCCTTTGTATGTTTTTCAAAATTATTTGTCATATTTAACGTTTGCACAATTTTCATATTTTGATTCTGCTCATGTCAGAAGAATCAAAATAAATCAAATGGGCAACATTTTTAATATGTTTTTATAATTCATTTCATTCTTTTTGCATCTCTTTTGTTTTTTTTTTTTTGCATAATTTTTGGTCTCTTGTACAACATTTCATTTCTTTTTGAATTTTCTTTTGTTTTTTTATGCCATTTTTGTTTTTTCGCACCAAAGATCTTGTTTGAACTGCACAATTAATCAAATTCCAGAATGTTAAGAAAGGACTGTGTGGCAAATGTTTACGTCTCTTGTGTCTTTCACATCTTTTACATTGTTGTTGTCTTGTTGCATTTTTTACTGATGATTGAAGGAGACACATCATCAAGACATAAATCAAGACTCTCTGCTTTTTTTAACATGATAAAACATGTTGCAGTATCAAAACAGTCAGCTCAGGGACAAATAGCTTTTCTGATCCATTCAGCTGAGACATCACATCTCCTGTCAATCACCTCAGCTTGAGGCCTGGGCCCCGCCCACCTGGACTCAGGTCAGCTCTCGGCATGGTTCGCTTCACATCAGTCCCTACCGCTGGCTGTCTTTTCTCATTTGCATAATCCAAACCCCATGAACTCTGATTGGTGTGACTGCACTCAGAAAAACAAACAACCAATCAGAATAAGGGGCAGGGAGGGACCAAAATGGAATTTTTTCAGCCGATGTTCAGAGACGGGAAAAGAACTCGGCAAATAAAACAACACTGAGAGGGATTTTGAAGCTTAAAACCACATTTCTATCATCTTTAGTGTGCAGAAACTTTAAACATTATGCCATAAAATTCACGATATGTGTCCTTTAAAATGCCACAAGTGCTTCACCTTTCACTCAAGACTAAAATAATCTTTTATGCTTGAATAAAACAATACTTGGACATTTATCATGACTGTTTTTATCATGGTAAGACTTTGTCCGTATCACCCAGCTCTCGTCCAGTTTAAAGTGTGATCAGAACAGGTGTAACTCGTTTTCCTTTTGCCTTCTTGCCCCCTGGAAGGGGATTTCAGCTCCGTAGAAACCCGCGCTCGCTCCGGGTCTCAGTCTCCGGTTACATCAGCGATCTGCAATGCAGATGGGAGCTGGAGATGCTCCTGTCAAATTAACTCTACAAATCTAAAGCCCTGGTTTATGGTTGGGTCATAATGTCAGTTTGATTGTGAGCTGGAACAGGCTTTGTGTTTATGAATGTGTGTGGGACAAGAGCACACATCATTTTAATTCCACGTCCACACAAGCACAGTCTTAAGTGGGTAATTCGTTTTGGGGGTGTCACATGCTGCTCTTACTCTCCTTACTGTGTGTTTTCCTCCTGCACTGTGAATCAGTCTTAATATTAATATTTAATTCCAGCTTCTTAGAACAGTACTTAAATTACTTTAAAGTAGAACTGCACAATAAATCAAATCACAGTAAAATTTTGTCCAATTACATCAACACAAACGCCCATGTGGAGGATTTAGATTAACGTAATTTTTATTTTTTGGTCATTTTGTTGAGAATTTGTTCATTGTTTTGCTCAATTGTGCTTGTATTGTTGATTATGTTTTTCATTGTTTTGCAAATGTTAATTTTACTGGTATTTTTGTGATTATTCTGGCAATATTTGTTCACTTTGGTAATGTTTAGTTGATTGTTTTGGCAAGTTGTTGATTTTGTTTTATTCTGGTTATTTCATTTTATTTTGCCAAAATTTGTGAATTTTTTTTAATGTCGATTAGGGTTAGGATTTTTCTTGTGATTTTGGTTCATTCTGTTGATAATTTTCCTTATTTTGATTCATTATGCTTCGTCTGTGTTTTCCTGATTTTTTTTTTTTTAAGTGATAAGTGTTGATTATTTTGCTATTTTTGTTTTTTCGTATGTTCGTTTTGTTCATAATTGTGCTCATTGATGTTAAATTTTTAATATTTTTAAATTTTGCTAATGTTAATTTCACTGGTATTTTCTTGATTATTTGGACAGTGTGTTTAGTTGGTTATGTTGCACAAGTTGTTGATTTTGTCTATTTACAGGTCATTTCTCTTTTTATGCTAATATTTGTTCATTTGTCAATCATTTTGGTAATTTTTTTAATTTTTGGTTCATTTTGTTGACCATTTTTTAATTTTTCTTCATTATTGTGCTCACTTATGTGGATTTTGTTTAAATTTTTTTTTCTGTTTTAGGATGCTGATTATTTTGCCAGTTTTTGATTTTTTTATTACAGTTTTAGTCATTTCTGTCTTTTTAATGCATTCTGGTTATTGTTTTCAATTAGTAATTAGTTAGTTACTAATTAGTTAATTACTTTAATTAGTTTCTTTTTAACTTTTCTGTTTTTGTATGATTAGGCTTATATCTTTGAACTCTCCCTGAGGAGTGGACTGATATCAAAATCACAATATTAGCCACAGCAATATTAATATAATTTATCAACAAATTGTGCAGCCCTGCATTGAAGTCTGTCAAGTTTGATGTTTAATTTCAGCTTTTTTAATTCCACCCAGGTTAGGATATACAGTACTCCACAAAATCGGCATACCCTCCTGTCGTGGTATTGTTATCCACACGGCAGAAGTAAAATATTGGCCTCCTAAGCACCTTGTGAGTGAAGCGAGGTCAGCTATTCTGGACAATAGTACACTCAATACCTTTGTGCCAGCGCTGTAACTATACATTTCCACAGCTTACACACCCCCATGTTCAGACATCCTTGGGGGAAAGAGCCAAGTTGGCACAGGTAGCATCTACATCTAGCTGCAGTAACGAAATATTACATCATGAGCCAATGAAAACATAGAAGATACTGTGGATTAGATTGAAAGTGAGCACTGGAAGGAATCATCATTAACATGTCATTTTTAAGGCCTTTACATCCCACGGCAGGGGTCGGCAGGCATTACATTCTAGAGAATAATTTTTGGATGGGAAGAAAAAAAAAACAAGGAAAAAAATGTGTCTAGAGCGAAAGAAAATATTCAAACCCTTTATATGACATATGACACGTTTTATGTCTTAACATATTAACATTAATTTGGTTTTTAATTCTGTTCTTTTGTTCATTTTGTTTTTATTTTCTTCATTTTTTTTATCCCGTTTGATTTGTTTTCAGTTTTTGTTCATTTCTGTGATTGCCTCCTTTGTTTTTGTCCAATTTATTGATTGTTTCATTCCTTTTTAGCCACACTGACGGAGTCAGGTTGCGGGTAGGGCAGTTGGTGTGTGTTTGTGTCGATCAGGAATAGAGCTAGGGTTACCATACATGACAGTAATATTGACCTTTGACCCACTGTGGACCTCGATTATTTTAGGGGTCAAAAGTTCAAAGGTCACAGGGCCGAGGTCAAACTTGTTGAATTTTCATAAACTTTTTTGGTCTGAAAAGTCTCTGAGCCCTCTCTCACACCGTTTGGTCATATTAAATGTGTCCAAGGTCGAGGCAAGCATCCAGCGTGGGTCACCATCTTGCTTAAGTGCTTTCTCGTTGCTCAATACTTTTGTTTGTTTTTTGTTTATATTAATTTACTTCACTATTTTGTTCTTTTCATCGATTATTTTGTTTGTTTTTTTATCCATTTTCACTCAGCTCATTTACATTTTGACTCATTTTTGTGATTTTTTTGTTCTGATTATTTGATTTATTTTTAGATTTTTTCATAATTTTCTTCATAATTATGCTTATTTTTGTTCATATATTGTTTCATCCTGTGCATTTTCTTCTTGTTTATTTGTTAGATTATTTGTATTAGTTTTGTTTTTGATTTTTTGCTGATTTAGTGCTTATTTCACTCAAGGTCATTGTCATTTCCATCATTGGACGAAGCCACAGGAGCCACTGGAGAGGTGCTACATGTCACCCTGGAGCTGCAGGCTGCAGACCCCTGCACCGGGAGCTATTTATGTCTGAGTGCCAGTACGCATTCAAAAATAAAACCCCATGTATTTGTGTTCATTGTGAGGGTACTTGTTATATAAAGAGCAGTTTGAAAGATTAGAATCATGTGAATATTAATTGCACAAAAATGCAATGGCATGGAAAAGGCCTCAGCAGTCACATTTAAAC
Source organism: Pseudamia nigra (assembly GCA_029823295.1). Classification (NCBI taxonomy): domain Eukaryota; kingdom Metazoa; phylum Chordata; class Actinopteri; order Kurtiformes; family Apogonidae; genus Pseudamia; species Pseudamia nigra. Next base: position 7,778 of record JAQQAE010004109.1, on the reverse strand, counting down.
TCAATATGACCAAAATCTCAGATACAGATAATGATGCATATCAACAAATTTTTAAATTAAATATGTAGCAAAATATCAAATAGTAATGCATAAAATGTGAAAAGCTAAGGAGGAACTACTTCACCGTAATTGAAAAGTCCATCCATCTTCTTCTGATTAGCTGCAGCCTGGACCTGGATAAGCAGAATAAGATAGATGCATTGGTGAATTGAATTAACTGTTGAAACTGCATCATTGCACCTTCCTGGAGGGGTTGTTTAATGGTGTTTGGCACAGTAAAATGGTTAAAATAGACAGTAAATAAAACACTGCTGGTTTTGGAGAGTTTAAGTCCTTTGGTTCATCTGTATGTAGATTTCTCACTAATCAGGAGGACTGTGTTCCCTTCTTTCACAGCCTGGTGGGGTCACCTACACTAGAATCCAGCACTGACCCCCATCCATCCTTGGGTCCCACTGTAGATTTGCACCACTCTAACCCCTTCTGCCCGTCACAGTCCACTCCACCTCCCATCTACCCCTGCAATCCCTTCTTCTCTCTAATGCAGCACAATCCTTTCTATGAAGACATGTTAACTCATTCTCAGCCCCTAAAACCAACACTGCCGCCTCTGCCATTTCTTTCCAGCTCCCGCCCCCCTATAGCTGAACTGTTTCCACAGCCAAGTAACCCTAGCCTCACCTTGACTCATGACAACACCACCCCACAGCATTCCGTGGCTGGCTGGGATGGAAAGAGCAAAGGAGTAACCGAAGATGAGACCGAATCTGCTTTGTCTGAAAACAAAAAAGCCCTCAGTAAGGATCTCCACAACCCGTTTACGTCTGCAAAGGAGCTCGAAGTGGATTCAGAGTGGGACAAGTGTTTTGAAGAGTTTGCAGCTGGCAGGCTCCAATCTCCTGAGGACCTCACCACAGATTGCAAAACACAGCAAAACACGCCCAGTGGCGATACACTGACACATAGCATTAATAAAGAAACATTTTTACCCACACACATAAATATTGATGACACACTAAATCGTCAGCCTTTTTATACCACTCACACAGTATTTGAGGCACATAAAGATATCAATCAGGGAACTGACACTAGCACATATCACTTTTACACTTTTTCAAAATTTCTTGACACAATTCCAGAAAACAAAAGCCTTGAAGATGACAGCAGGTCATCTGAAAATCTGGATGCCTGTAAGGAAACTAATCACACTACTAACACTGAGGATTTAACTGACACTAACATGCACCAAACCTCATCTGAAAAACTCAACAGCAGCTCCCCAGATCCTAGTTCTTCAGGTCTGGGAAGTTCAGCAGATGAAGATGTCCTTTCCTGTTTCTCTTCTTATTCAGCATCTGAAAAACTCTCGGCATCATCTTTCGAGGAAACTGAGGTACAGAGCTTTGAAAAGTCCCCAGAGTCTGTTGTGGTTAAGCATTTAAAGCCAGCAGAATCTGAAGATGGTGTTACTGACATGTCAGGCGATTTAACAGTTATTCAGGCCCCAGATCACAACACAAAGATGGACTCAGATGATTTGAAAGGGTTGTTTCCTTCACAGTCACTGCACCATCCTGTCGTTACTACAGTCGAGATTGAAAATCAAGGAGCAGATACTCAGGTGTCAAACATTTCCAATCCTGACCAGCTGCCAGACACTGTTGTGTCTCCGCCTCCAGATTCTGAATTCTGTGTGACACACCCAACGGTATTCATTATAACCTCCTCCCCGGGGAATGCACCATCCTTTTCAGACTCTCCCTTTGAGAGCACCACTTTAGGAGAACAAGATGCCAGTCAGCCATTCAGGCTGTTCGGTGATTTCCTCAACACTAGTAATATTAGTTCTAGCCGAGACAATGCACTGTTACGCACACAGACATCTGACCGGAGCAGCAGCAGCAACTTTCTTCAGAGTTTGTATCTGAGCACTGATTCACAGGAATACCAAACCTGCCAGTCTGAGACGTCGTCCAAATGCATCTCAGACATGTCTGAGACTCTGCATTCAGCAAATTCGACGCTTTTTGAGGAGTGGAGCAAAATCCAGGCCACAAACGAAGAACTCAACCGAGCTGGCAGTTTTGAGGAATCCGGAGTAAAAGAAAGCTCAGCCTTTGAGTCAAACTTCCATTCTGTAAACTTAACACGTACTGGTGAGTTGAGGGAAGGCCTAAATGAATCCACAAATGAAGAAATCACAAAAGCTGGTTTGGCTGACGAAACCAACTATGGACTTGAGGAGAGAGGTCCAACCTTTGAGTCAAACTTCCACTCTGAAAATTCTACGCATCATGGAGAGTTGAGCAACATTCAGGGCCTAAAGGAATTCACGGATGAAGACAGAAACCCAGCAGCTGTATTCTCCACTGGTGCAGAGGAAATTAGAACAACCTTTGAGTCAAACTTTAATTTTGCAAACTCAATGCTGCAATGGGACTTGAACAAAATCCAAGGCCTGAAGGAATCCATAAATGAAGAAATAAGTCCAACTAATGTATTTGAGGAATCTACCAATGGGACTGAGGAAACAAGAGCAACTTTTGAGTCAAATTTTCACTCTACAAACTCTGAGTCTTATAGCGATTTCAGCAAATTCCTGGAGGAGTCTACAAATAAAGAATACAAAAAATCTGGTTTGGTTGAAGAATCCTACTGTGTCCACAAGGAGAGAAGTCCTACCTTTGAGTTAAACATCCATTCTGAAAACTTAACAGATCACGTGGAGTTAAGTGGAATTCATGTCCCAAAGGAATCTGCAAATGGAGAAATCAAGACTTCTTCCAGTTTTGCGGAATCTGTTTGGGGGACAGAAGGGAGCAGTACAACAAATGAGGCAAACATCTTCTCAAACTTAGAGTTTTTTGGGGAGACAAAAATCCAGGACCTTGAGGAATCTGTTTGTCAAGCAGAGGAACGAAGAGCAACCCCCGAGTCATACTTCCACTCTGAAAATTCAACATTTCTTGAAGAGCTGAGAAAAATTCAGACCCTAAAAGAATACACGAATAAGGAAATCCAACAAGCTAATGTAGCTGAAGAATCCTTCAGACCAACCTTTGAGTCAGACTTCTTCACCGAAAACTCAACACTTCCATGGGAGCCGAGCAAAATCCAGAGCCTAAAGGAATTTACAAGTGAGGAAATCCAACAAG
>JAQQAE010004108.1:0-19228 GCA_029823295.1 Pseudamia nigra | reverse complement strand
AAACCTCTCTTATCTTTTTAAATGGGTGAACTTGCACATTTTTACATTTCCCAATACTTGTTGTCCCCACTGTAAATTTCAAACAGGGATTTTTGTGTACTTTTCCCTATTGCATTGGTCACTTCCTCAACCGGGGGCTCACAGGAGAAGCATCAGGAGAATAAAGTAACTATTTCTTCATTGTCCAGAGCCTCTTCTGCTTAAGAACAGCCTCAGCATTCTTATCCTCACACATTTCTTTGGCAGATGCTTGGGCAGAAACAAATCCTTTGCATCTGTAGCTGTCAAGACAGGCTTCCTGTTTTCCTTCTACAGTGTCTCTGATTGCAGTAATACACCATCATGCTGAATTTTGGTCAGGATGTCAAACCACATCACTGTGCAGATAGACAAGTGGTATGATGAAACCTCTACCTTGAGTTTTAGACTTGCATCAGTGACGTTATCACTCCTCCCAAAAAAGTGCTTCTCTGCCCTCTAGGCTCTTTGTTTGATACAGTTGGTATCTAATGTGATTTCAGGTTCTTGTTACATGTTGTAATTTTTTTAATTTAGACCATCTTTGAGAGGCGGCAGGGAGCAGTGTTCAAAAAGCTATAACAGGTAACCAGAGGTACCAGTGGCATCTTTAGAGCTTTAAGCTGCATCACTTACCAGTAGATTCTTGTGTATGCTGAGAATGGCAAAAATCCTCCTTTCATATTTAAACCATTATCAAAAGACTCCTTCAAAAAGTAATGTGGAGGTTGTCAAGTCTCTTTACAATGTAATTCAAAATCATGAAAAGTACTTGGATGATTGTATTTCATTGACCATGGTCTATCCAACAATGCAATCTATCAATTTTTTAATATAGTTTACTAAGTACGAGGTATGAATAGTTTGCTGCTTAAGTATTAGGCTGAACTTGGCCATGAGTTCTACCTCTTCCAGAAAGTTACCATTATTTGGTTGTTGAAGTGTGTCTATGGTCCGAAGAGCTGCTCTACTGGTCAAAAACTTTACAGGACAACAGCTTTAAGCACAGCTTAATAAACAAGTCTCAGTTTCAAGTGTGAAGAGAAGGTTTTATGCTGCAGGTTTGACAGGTCAAGTTGCAGCAAGAAAGCCAATGCTAAGATGTCAGAATAAGAAAACGAGGCTACTGTGACATCTTAGCAGTTGCTTTCTTACTGCAACTCCACCTGTCAAACCTGCAGCTCAAAATATTCTCTTCACATTTGAAACTAAGACTTGCTTCCAACAACCACTATTAGGCTGTGCTTGAAGCTGTTGTCCTGTGAGCTGCCTATCATGCAAGCTGCTGACTTTCAGAAACTTTGCCAGACCTCCTCCTATCAGAGTATCTGCCAGTTTCTGAGTGCTTTCTGATGGTGAAGGAAACACCTTGAGTTTCTTCACAATTTCTCTGTAGGAAACTGTTTCAATTTCAATTAAAAACTGGACAAATGGGTGTTCTAAAACATTTGACCCGTAGTCTATGTTTCACTCTACCAACGACAGAATAATGGCCACCAACATTGTCAACATGCCACCTTCTGATTTCATTCTCTGTGTCATTTGTACTTCACCTATTGTTTGCCTAAGAGTCTCCAATTTTGTCCACAATGCCATGTGCTTAGGATGCCCTAGAGTGTTTTATTGCATTTTTTTTTCCAGCCATCAACTTTATTACTTATTCTTTTGTAAGAAGAGCTTGCAGAAGAAGTAGTATTTACTTTTTTTGAAAGGCACTATCAACCTTTTATTGATGATTTCAAGTATCTATAAATGTGATAGCATTGGCACCTTCACCTCCAAGTTTCACTTTTAGGGAACATAAAGCCTGATGTTCCCTCACATAGGCTTCTGCTGACTAAGGCTACATTCACACTGCAAGCCTGCAAGTGCCCAATTCAGATTTATTGCCCAGATGTGATTCTTTAGTTGACAATCCATATTACTCTTTAAAACATTTTTGAACTGTCCCACATGAACAAAAGAACAATAACAAATATGTCATACAGAACACATAGATACACATGAAGTTACTATATGCAGCTTAATGTTTAAGTAGGAGTGCAATGGATGGCAGTGAATTTTGCAGCAGATTTTACTGAGAAGGAACAGAAGGTGAAAAAGAGCAAAACTGTTAACAATGGCTTATTGACTTAGACAAAGTTACGCGGATATTGGCAGATTCAAACATATATATATATATATATATGTGTGTGTGTGTGTGTGTGTAGTCTTCATTTAGATACACAAAAGGTGTCTTTACACCAACTCAAAGGGGTTAAATAAAATGCATTTATTTTATATATAGATCTTCTTCTTTTCCTTTTGGCTGTAATGCACGCATTCCTTTTTCAAACAATAAACCTTGTATTAATGTCACTTCCTGCAACCTTGTTGTATCTAAGCAACAGCCTTTACAGGGAGAAAACATGAATCATACTTATTACGCAAATGTGTTTTATTTTGGTTTTGTCCAGAATAAACAGAATAAAGATCATAGCAAAATATGAAATGATGGAATTCACTGCACTGCTGTAAAGCAACAGTATTTCAGGATTTTTTAATATTCTCTTATCTATGACGTGTTTTGATTTTACCACTGGGCATCAGCAATGTCCTCTCTGAATGTGCATTCCCATTCTGACAAATGAAAAGAGATCCACTCAGCTCAGTTCCCCCTCTATGTGACTAATAACTTTAATCAAGCCAATAACTTAATGCTTTGATGAACCTTAGAGCACAGAGCAATTACTATCTGCTGAGGTGGCTTGTTTTATAACTGAGGTGAGAACAGCAATTCCCAGTCACCGAACTACCTGCCATCAATCAGCAGAGGTGAAATGTTTGAACTCGTCCTGTGAAACTGCAGGATGACAGTTAAATGAAGGCCAAGATGATGGCCGCTACGTGTAATTGAATTTCTCCTTCAGACTAGTCGAGCACTGACTCCAGACCGCAGCACTGTAAAGCAAAACACAGCTACTTGTCTGTTTAAAAATATTTGCTCAGGGCAATGTGTATGATTCATATCAATGTAAGCCGTATTTTGTAGGTTTCATTCTGAAGCCAATTTAATGAATTAGAAAGAAAACTCTTTAGATGGTGAACACATTAATGACTGCTGTGTAATTAGAATTCTAAACAAGAAAAACAATTTGTGTAATTAGCTGATTTTCCAGAATACTTTGGGTGACCTTTCTATAATGAGACACAGTTCACTATCACCTTGTACTTATATTAGATATAGTTGTAAGGCCTTTGTGACAAATGTCAATCTGACTCTGATGAAACCAAGTAAAAATGAAATGTGATTTACGTTTTTAGTCATGGGATGGATTTTAGTTTATTGAATATGCTTTCTCAAGTTTGGTCAACAAAGTTGGTGTAGACTTTTAAAACTTATGAACTGATTTTAATGAAGCCATTAATTAGTTCAGTTAACTTATAGTTTTAAAGCTGCAGGGTAATGAATATTCTTTTCAGTGGAATATGTTTTCAATGTATAGTGAAGAAAGGGCTGGAAGGAAGCTCTTCAGTTTAAAGAAGAATATTCTTTAATCTTTTTGTCTTGCTTCTGTCATTCCCAGTGGGAGATTCATTTTGTGTTAAGGGATGCAGAATTACATTAATGATTCACTTTAAGTTGTTTGGTCTCACTGTAACCATCATCACTTGCACAGATTCTGCTGATGTGTTTATACATGATCCCCATTTGAGACAACACATTTAATGAACATTTTTAAGTTTTGCATATTAAGACTTGAATGCACACATTTAAAAAAATAAATAAATAAGAAGCTTATAAAAGATGTTTCCTTAAGGTGTTTTAGCCCTTTTGAGAACAAAAATAGTGTCCTGGCACAGAGAACAGATAATTCATTTAACTGATATTTGAAATTCCTATACACTGCAAAAACATGTCTGGGAGAGTGGACTCCTTATTTTTATTTATGAAAAAAATCATTCCAACCATTGTTGACAAAATTACGCAGCTTAGTTTTGGATTTCTTACACTTACAAGATTTAGGTGCAGCCATTTTCAGCACAACATATGTCAAATTCATGCAAAATCAGTGTGGGGAGCATCAAATGTGACCCCTAGAGCTGATTATTTCATCAGCAAATTTCTTTAAATTCTTTTTTTCTTAACTATACTCCAACTTCTACACATTTCTGTCCCACATAAGTACCTGAAACTGTGAACACACTTGAGGATGAGTTGAAACATAAGACATTTAGGGTATACCAGGCCCACAGTGGGCCAATGACAATAGGACAGTGTGCTCACTTTTTTGGGGGGGGAGGGCACAGTGCACTTGGTCAGTGGTATTTGAAAGATGGAAAAGAGAAAGAGCAAGGGAGGCGTGGAGAAGGCAAGAATTAAAAGGAAGAAAGCTCTAGAAACAGAAGCAGCCAAATGTGCTAAAATTGGCAACTTTTTCACTAAAATGAGCTCGTGGTTTGAAACGACAGATGAGGATGATGAAATGTGTAGGGCAAGTTGTTGAACTTTGCCTGCAAACCACCGTTAAAGTTAATTATCAAGTCAATGAATTGTGTTGTGGCGTTGTGGCATATAACACAACGTTATAAAATTTAAATAATGGCATGATGCGATGCCACATAACTGGGAGATTTTGTCATGTACGTAGCTCCTCAGAGTAGGAAGCAAGATGCAGCACCAAGCACCCGCCATGAGCCCACGAGTCCAGAGTGGGCAGATAGGATTGCTCATTGAGTGAATATTATTAGTATTAATATAATGAAGAGTATGGTGTAGACCTGTTCTATAAGAAAAGTGGCCTGAGATGCGAGATGACGTGGCACTACATGAAAGAAACTGACCTGAATTGATCAGAAGGTTTTATAAAAGCTGAGAATTATGACCATTTTTAAAATGTGACCTAGTGTCGGAAGCAGAGCCAGGAGCCAGAAGTGATGAGGGAATTGCTTCTGTCAGTGTGTATGGAACAGGTGAGTGTGTGAACAAGCAAGCAATTACTCCTTTGGACAATGATGCTGTAATAAACAAAGTTGCGGAGACCAGTGCACTGTTCAAGCATTTATTAATGTTTTAGGCTTGGCCATGTTTCTTTGAAACTATTCTCTTATGCAGAGGGAAGAAAAGATATTGCCATCATTATGAAGTAATGTTGTACCGTGAATAACAAACTTGCAGAGAACAGCGCAATAATTATTTCATTCTATTTCCATAAGGATTAGATACCCGTGAACATTAATTGCTTGATATTTGATATTGCAAGAAAGGACATTCTGATGTTGTAGAGAATAGTGTTGGAAATTTTCCCTTTAACTCATGTGAAATCGAAGTTATGATGGAACTGTTTCCTTACAAAGGAAAAAGAGTGTTTTTAGAAAGTGCAACACTATTTATTTTGTTTTTTTTTTTTACATTTAATAGTTTTATTTAATCTTTTATTTCATTTTTAAGGTTAGGATATTGGTGAACACTTATTTGGATGGAATATAGATTCTGATATTGAAAAGACTGTGTTATAAAGAATAATATTGGAGATGTGCACTCATATTGAAAAATCTATACTGTGAAGCAACCCTTACTTGCACTGAATAGGAAATATTTTAGAAAAATACACTGAATTACAAGGCTTTACAGAACAGTGCACTATTGTAGACTTCACATGTAAGGTTATAATTGCATGATTTTAATAATAATAGGTTGTGATCTAAAGTGGGCCGACCTGAGGCGTGAAACACGAGTCCTACTCCGGCCCTGAGGCAACGCTCGTACGAGGGTCACTTGGCCAGAGTTGCATCGAAGCGTGACTGCTCTGCCTCTTCACTCCACCGCAGCTGCGAATGCACGGAGCCATGCATATATAGGAGATCACGTTACAATACTACGTATACAACTTTATTCACTTTGAATCATTTTGGTCACAGATAGAATTCTATTGGATTTACCCATATGTCAAGCAACAACTTTCAGTTCAAGAGAAGTGGTTTATATATGAGACATATGTTGTGTCTGCATGCTCACATCCATGCGTGACGAACTGTGCCACGCTGTGGCCCACCTCTTCCACCCGCACCAGGGTCAGACAAGTGTGCTATGCTTTAGCATGGCTTGGTTGCACTCACTTTACTCACACCATCTGCACTTTAGGTGTTAATTTTGCATGAATACACCGTTAGTCACAGTTTTCCAACAACAGGATCTGCTTTTACTTTTTGCCAGTCCAAACAGAGTACAAAAAATATGAATAAGTCAGTTACTACACAGCAAACTTTATGGCTGATCACAACAACTGCAGATCCTGTAGCAGCAGCAACCTGGCATGTCTGTGTTTACATTTATCAAAGAGTCAGTGAACATCATTAAGTCATCACTAAATATTGGAAACTTTACTGTCTAGACTTTATTATTGTATCCATTATTGCATGTTGTTATCAGCCAACAGGTAGCCTTGAACATTCAATCACGCCCTGGCTATTCTGTGTGAGTAAATGCAATACCTCAGCCAAAGCTGAGTATATCTGTAAACCATGTAACAAGTGCAGGTACATTAGAGATACAAGGACTCCACACATTTTTGCTGCAGTTTCTCTTTTAGGAGTTCATTCCAAAATGCAGCAGTGATGTGTATAGTTCGTAGACTGTATATATTAGTGGACAAAGTGACTGTGATGACACCCATTCGTTTCTGAAGGGCCATTCTGAGGCCAATCCGGATGTCAATTCCTCATTTTGGAGCCAAAGAAAGGATGCAACCATGTTTGGACGAATGGCAGCGGGGCTAACTGAGTGTAGTATGCCAGGGGACGACTCATGGGAAAGCTAATATTAGCCAATAGCTGACTAATGTGGTAAAACTTCACCATGCAGTGTCAAACAAAGTCATCTCACGGTGTTGTTAGTGTAAACTCTTACCCACAGCTGCAGTCGAGTGTCTCAGGCAAAATTATGTCCATATTATATAAATAGAACATACGAATGTCCGGATCGATCCAAGTTCACTAGCAAGCTGTTACCATAGTGACATGTCAATCAAACTCCAACACGGCAGTGATTTGTTGGATTATTTACAGTAATATCTTCATAATGGAGCAAAAAGTTAAAGATGGATCATCACATTACTTGTTAGAGGGTCCAAATAAAACGTTTGAGACTATAATGACTCGTGATAAAAATGTATTCTCTTAGTATTTTCAGATAGAAGTCCAATGTATCTCTATGGGAAAAAGGCTTCTTGGAGCCAGTGGTATTACTGTACAACTTAAAGTTACTTCTGCATCGACCTCATTGAACAGCCCCGGTCATTGGCCCCTGGTTTAGTCACTGGTGTGAGTCATAAGTATTAAACATGTATTTAAAAATCTTTTTGGAACAACATGAGGATTGGAAGACTGAAGGTTGGAATTGTATCATGGTTTGTACTTATCTGTTGACTGAGAACACACTGAGCCTGACTTGGTTGTGATTACTGGTAGAAAATGAAATTGATATTCATTTTAGAAAACAGTCTCCTCTCAATCCAAACCAAATATAGTATGTTTCTCAAATACAAGGAAGGAACTTCTGTAGACTCATTAACATAAACGTATGTCATCTGGAGTCACCAAGGACTGTTCTAGTTAACGTCAATGTTGAGGATCCGCCTGAGAACTGAATCCTTCCTTTGGAAACAGTCCAAAGATCCATCTGTGGATACACCATGCACAAGTTTTTTTTTTTTCTTTAATGCCTCTAAATAAATTGGAGCAACCCAGACAGAGATAATTCAGGATAATGTATTTTAATATAATGAAACAACAATATTATTATGAAATGTTTTTAGGCAAGGTGAGGCCACTTCATTTGCATTACAAAGCACATGCACACAAAGGCATATAAATGTAGTTATACACACATCTTAACATATCATCCAGAGAAAATTTCATTGCAAACAAGAAACACAGTAATTGAAAAAAATGAATTATTAAAATGGTCCAAAGAAGGTACAATACTGCAGAATTAAATATTAACTTGCAGTCACTTTTAGGCAAATGAACAGAGAAATATTGTATTTTGTACTTAAAAAATATCTGTATTTGGGGATAATTTAACCTCAGTTTGTTTCATGTTAATAAGAGCAGATAAAGTGTTACTTCACCTTTATTTTTTTACCCTTGTAAGTGTATTAGTTTTCTACTCATATTATTGTCATGTCTGGTGTCACGCATGAATGAACCATCACGTGAAGTCCTGCTGCTCAATTTGCACTGCCTGTCCCGTGTCCCATGTTAAGTGTAGTGTTCACTTCCTGTTGTGAGTCACAGACATGTATCATCACACTGCTGTTTTCACTTTTGCTTACAGATTAAACACTGGCGATGACTGGGGGTGTTCAGTGAGGCTGATGCAGAAGTGACTTAAAGTTGTAATACTACTGCTGGCCACTGGGGCACTGTTCAGGGGGCTAGAACAAGCCCTGACTCCCACATACTCTACGTAGTTCCATGGGACTTCTCTTTGAAAATACTAAGTGAATACATTTTCTAAGAAGTCATCATGGTCTCAAATGTTTTATTTGGACAATTTATTCTGATGGTCCATCTGTAACTTTTTGCTCTGTTATGAAGATACTACAACAAATAAACCTATGTGTTTGGCGTTGATTGACAAGTTGCCATGGTAACTCGGAGTGGGACCTTCATGTATTGTACTTATTTAATAGAACATAGTTTTACCAGAGATATGCTTGACTACACTAATAACACCATAATATGATTTTGTTTGGTAATGCTTGATGAGGTTTCATTGTGTTAGTAAGCTAGCAGCTAGCATTAGGTTTCCTATAAAACCCCCAACATACTATGCTGTGGTAGCATAGTATAATATGGTAATATGGTTATATTGTGTTTTTGGCTCTGAAATGTCATCCAGGAAGTAACAACCCAATTGGCCTTAAAACAGCTCTTCAGAAACCAATGGGTGACATCGCTTTGTCCACTTCTTCTTCTTTTCCTTTCGGCTGTTCCCTTCAGGGGTCGCCACAGCGAATCATCTGCCTCCATCTCACCCTATCCTCTGCATCTTCTTCTCTCACACCAACTACCTTCATGTCCACCTTCCCAACTGTTTTCTCCAGCTTGAGTTGTGACATCTGTTCGCGTTACTCAAGTTCTAGTCTTCCAAAAGAACCTCACTAATGTTACATTTCATCCAGCTTTCTGTCTGATTGCTTAGCACTAGGTGAAATCCTATTATTAACTGATAGCGACCATGACTTCTCCCTGCGCCTCTGTCACGTCCTCTGCCTCTCAATCTCCACATGTTTAGTTTGTCATGTGCCTGTAATAGATGAAGTCACTTTTCGGTGCTGGAGGCTAGACTCCAGCACCAGCGAAAACAAGCCACTGAGCCCCGTAGCTGGTGTGGTGCCAACTAGCAAGTTAACTTCTAGTTGTCTCCCAAAAAAACGGGGCAACAGGACAGCTGGGTGACTGTCCACGGAAGAAGCATAGTTCTAAGAAGCCACATGTTCACCATGACACACTATGGATTTCTATGGTTTTCTTTACTCAGTGACACATCCACTGAGGAGCAGACTCTAGTCATTGGCAACTCCATAGTCAGAAACATGAGGATTGAGTCTCCGATGGCCGAGAAGCCTTGTAGAGCCACACGGACACCAGTGGCCAGAGTCAAATGTATGCCAGGGGCCAGAGCAGGCAACATCAAAGGAAATTTGAAACTTGGCCATAATGACACCTGACTACGCAAATCAGAAGTCATTAAAATTAATGTGGCATCTGCATGTAATATTGCCAAAACTACAGTATGTCGGACTCTGAAATTTTCTCAAGATCACTCCCCAATCTGAACCAGTGATCAAATGTTTCGTTGCATGTCATCATTCAACCGCTGGCTGTGCAAGTAGTGTCCAGAAAATCATGTGGATTACATACATAATTGGAAGACATTTTGGAGAAAGCCTGGTCTGTTACCTAAAGGTGACATCCATCCCCCTTGGAACAGAGCTGCTCCACTCTAGAAATATGGCCAAATTTATTTGATGCTCAGTTCCACGTAGCAGAGTGACAGTCCTATACAGCACTCTGCTGCTTCTCCACAATGATTATCTACTCTTAGTTATGTAGAAACTGTGTTTGCTCCCCACCCAGCCAAATTATGTAAATAAATAACCACAAGAAGGGGAGAAAATTAAAATAACCCATTAAAAATGAGTCAGTACCAAAATAATAAAAACATAAGAAAATTAAATACAAGATCACTTGCATCTAAATACCTATTAATCAATGAATTAATTAGTGATCACTAAATAGATTTACTCAGCCTTTCAGAAACATAGCTACATCATGATGAATATGTAGCCTTAAATGAATCAGCTCCCCTCAGCCACATTCAGTGCCACATACCTAGAAGTGTGGGCAGAGGGGGAAGAGTGGCCACCATCCACAATTCAAAATGAATAAACCCTAAATTAAAACATAAATGTAACTCCTTTGAAAGTCTAAATCTGAATATTTCACATGTAAACTGGAAAACAGAAAAGACACTTGTTATTTTTATTGCCCAGCTGCCCCTTATTCAGAATTTTTAACTTAGTTCTTGGACCGCTGATCAGACTTAGGGCACACTCACATTAGCGGTCCGGGCCAGGCCCGGGCACCTTTCACACCTTTAGCGCATACGTTTGAGTAATGTGAGTACAGTCGAGCCGTGCTCTGGCCCCAGGCCTCAGCGTGGTCACGCCTACGAGCATGGTGACCGACTGTGAATATGACATAAAATCACTGCGTCCTTCACGACATTAATTTCAAGGAAATGGTCGCGGCTTCACGAATTGCTTCAATGCCGAGGTCTCGGGTTTGCTGGAAATTTGCACAGACACCTGTGTACAGACCCAACTCGGCAGAACACAGATGTTCATGTTGATGTTAGAAATGACAGCTTCAGTCACACCTTTACTTCTATTTTAATTTCAATTGGCCCATTACCTAGGTCACACCCTAGTTCTAATACTAGCATGTGGTGTAGACACTGAACACCTTGTCATATCTCCACACAACTTCTCCTTTCTGATCACTATTTGTTCACATTTGAATTTATAGTAACATATTAGGAGAAAGTAAAGGAGTTTAATACACCAGATGTTTATCAGAAAATGTTACTGCCAAATTAAAAAAAAAAAAAATCCTTTATAGTTTCTCTCAACTGGTGGGTCGCGACCCAAACGTGGGCCTTTGCCTGGGCAAAAAAAAAAAGTGAAGAAAGAGATCAACTGTGTCATCTATCCACACTCCCCATCAGCAGGTAGTGATAATGCCCTGTAATGCGAGTGGACACTCGCCATTTCACACCATAGAAGAAGACCAGCAATGTTTGTTTACATATGCTAATTGAGCATGTTGAAACGCAGCTACGACGCACACTGTATGAGATATGGATTTTCGTATATTGAGGACAAAAGTCTGTGTGTTTTGCACAGCGAGGTGTTGGCCCATGAAAGCATGAAGCTGTCAGAAAATGACTTCAGGACCTAAAGACGTCACAAAAGTATTTTACTTTTTTTGTGCTTGAAGCAAGAACAGGCACTCTGTGCATCTTACCATCTTCACATTGTATTGTGAAGTTAAAGAAGCCCCACCCCATTGCAGAGAACCTTATCTTACCTACACCCATGGAAATGGTCAAAGAGGTTTTGGATCAGTCCACAGCGGTTAAACTAAAAACTATACCTCTGTCAAATGATGTAATAAGTACGTAGGTGAGTTGAAAAGATGTTGGAAGACGTGAAACAACAGACGACAGCTCACATTAAGGCAAGTGGTCATTTTGCCTTACAAATGGACAAATCTACAGACATAACAAACAAAGCAGTTTTACTTGTTTATGTGAGACATGTGGGGTCATGCCGAGGTACTGTGGCTTTTGTGGGGAAAGGTACTGTCCCATTTTTATGAACTACAAGCTGAAATCTCAACCTTTCTTGCCCAGAAGAATTCTCCTCTTGCAGACCTGTTCAGTAACAGTGTGTGGCTCACATACATTGCTTACCTTGCTAATGTGTTTGACCAATTAAACACATTAAATTTGTCTGTGCAGGAGAGGGGGCACAACATTTTTTAACAATATGACAAATTCGACACGTTCAAAAAGATCTCCTTGTGGGTCCCCAATTCCTGTTTTGAGGGACAACAACTGGACACAGCAGGAAAAAATATAATGAAGAAAACTATCATGACACATCTGAATAAAATTCCTGAGCAGTTTAATGACTACTTTACTGAAAACCAGAGGGATGATGACTGGATACGTGACTCCTGTGGAATCTACATGGAAAGTGTCACATTGCCAACCAGCAAAGAGAGTAAGATGGTGGAGCTATCATGTGACCACATGCTAAAAAAGAAATTCATGGAGGTAAGCCTCTCCTAGTTCTGGTGCAGCACTGTGATGAGCGAGTATCCTTCCTTTGCCACTTGAGCAGTAAAAACCCTCCTACCACTCAGCACTACGTCATGTATCTCTGTAAATGTGGCTTCTCAGCTCTGGTTCAGCTGAAGATAAAAAAAGGAAACAGACTGAACATTGAACATGACCTCAGAGTTGCATTGTCTACTATAACTTCAGACTTTGAGACTCTTGTCAGGACCAAAACCATGCCCAGTTCTCCCATTAATTCCTCCTAACTCAAGTCTATGGTGTCAGTGTTACACCTAAGGTTGAAGTGAGTGCTGCTTAGTTTTTGAAAAAACCCTGTGTTTTTCGCTATTTAGTACCTATTGATGATGTAATCAGAAGAAAAGTTCATTTTGTGTACTTGGATCCTTGAATTTTTCCAAGTAAAATGAAAATGGCAAAGGTTGTACCAATCTTTAAGTCTTTACACACTCTCTCCAACTACAGCTTTCACTGTTCTCTAAAATACTTGAAAAAATATTGTATGTAAGATTGGACAACCTCATCACTAAACACAATATTTTGTCTGAACAGTACTATGCATTCAGGAAAAATAAATTGACTTATAATTGCTTAAATAATAGTACCGTATGTACAAATAAATCAGGTACAATCAGAATTATTGATTGTAAAGTACAGGGTACGGGGTTTCGCAAGGTTCTGTTTTGGGGCCATTATTATTTTGTACATAAACAATATATGTGAAGTGTCCATTGTGTTAAAAACAATATTATTTGCTGATGACACTAATTTACTTTGTTGTGTGGACAATTTGGAAGAACTTTTGGAGACAGTTAGAAATCAACTGAATAAACTAAAGAGTTGGTTTGATGTAAATAAACCACCATTAAATCTAAATAAAACCTATTACATATTTGGAAACAGATATACGTACACATAAGAAACTCCTGATAAGTTATGATGATGATGATATAGAAATTGAAAGAGTCTCTCAAATACAATTCCATGGAGTAATAATAGATGAAAAAAATAGCTGGAAGAAACACATAAAACCATATTGAATCAAAAAAGTCTTTATAACATTAAATAGAGTTTAAATCACTCATCCATTCTACCATACATGAGCTACCAAATCCGCCTATAAAGAACCAACAAACCATACTTCACCACACTGAAAATACTGGAATTTTAGAACCTGGCTAAATTCAAATCTGTTCAAATTGTGTTTAGAGTAAAAAAAAAAAAAAATCATCAGTTACCAAAGAGTTTCCAAAGGTTTTTTTTTTCCAGCAGAGGGAGAGTATGTAAATTAATAAATAAAAAATGAGTTTGTGGCTAAGACTGCTACTGAATTTTTTTCCGTAGTGCAGTGTTGGTTGTCAGATTCAGAGAGTGAGGATTCTCAGCTAAAGCTACATCATTTTTTGAAAATATTTGTCAGTAGTTGCATATTTTATTTCATATACAGTATGTTTCACAAAAACACCAACTGAGTCTGTTAAAAATGATTAATGCTTGAATAATTGACTGAATAGTTTTAGGATAATAGGATTATAGGATAATGTAATATATTCAGTGAGTGGGTTCACAGCTAACGCTACATATTTTGAGTTTTTTTCAAGCTTCTTCTCAGTAGTTGGACTTTTTTGTTTCATGTTTGTGCATGAAAGCACTGTTGACTTTTTATTTAAAGACTGATGTTACTAAAATGAAGACTTTTGGTTTAATTAAAATGCAGCTAATTAAGGGAATATTTCCCTCCCTAGCATCACCACTTGCTGGTCATGTTGGTTTATACTTGTTTTTTTTAGTGTTGGCACCCTTTGATATTTTATTCTACTACCTCAGGATCAAACTGCATGATCTTTTCATTCAATAAATTTGAAAAGTTGTACATTTTCATTGATTTTGGGTTGCCGCTTGCCATTAAGTGGTGATGGTAGGTCCCAAAGCCAGACCAGTTGAGAACCACTGCTATACCACCTATCAACCTCCCCCTCAAAACTAGATGTAGTTGTTGATAACATCTGTACTATAGTGCTCTGAGAGAGGATTCTTCATTTTCCAATCAGAACTGATACAACACAATTGCGTGTGCACTATTACCCACTTACATGCACACCCCAAGTCTCTCTGATACTCTGCTTCATTAATGTGTTTGTAACTTGTCTGCTAAAATAAAAAAAAACTTAAAATAATCTGGTTGCATAAATATGCACACTAAAACTTTGTTGCAGCACATTTGGCTTTTATTACAGCACTCAGTCTTTTTGCTTGGAGTCTATCAGTGTGGCACATCTTGATGTGGCAATATTTGCCAGCTCTTCTTTGCAAAACTGTTCCAAATCTGACAGATTGTGAGGGCATCTCCTGTTCACAGCCCTCTTCAGATCACCGCACACATGTTTGATGGGATTCAGGTCAGGTCTGCGCCATTTCAAAACACCAGTCTTATTCTGGTGAAGCCATTCTTTTGTTGACTTGGATGTGTGCTTTGGGTCATTCTGAAAGATGAACTTCCTCTTCATCTTCAGCTTTCTAACAGAAGCCCAAAGGTTTTGTGCCAACACTGACTGGTATTTGGAACTGTTTATAATTCCCTCCACCCTGACTAATTTCATGGTATATTTAATTCCTTGGAAATTCTTTTGTACCCTCCCCCAGACTGATAGCTTTGAAGAATGAGATCCCTCTGATGCTTTGGAAGCTCTCTGTGGACCATGGCCTGTGCTGGAAGATGTGGCTACAAAAATGTCCAGAAAAGCCTACTACCACAGCTGAACTTTATTTGGGGTTTATCAAAAGCACTTTAAATGGTGACAGGTGTGTGCTGACTTCAATTTAACATGAGTTTGAATGGAACTGGTTAAATCTGAACACAGCCACATCCCCAGTTATAAGAGGGTGTGCACACTTGTGAAACCTCATTACCTCAGTTATTTTTAA
Organism: Pseudamia nigra; assembly: GCA_029823295.1. NCBI lineage: Eukaryota > Metazoa > Chordata > Actinopteri > Kurtiformes > Apogonidae > Pseudamia > Pseudamia nigra. The sequence goes on along the minus strand of JAQQAE010004108.1, from coordinate 3,876 downwards.
TTCACCTCCCTGAAGGATTTTAGTTTGTTTTTCAATTGCGTTGTAGAGGTTATAGGTCACATTAAAGGTGGAAAAAGTTGTGAATTTATTCATCTTGGTGTCACCTTTTTACCTCACAAAAACCTGGCATTTCAACAGCGGTGTGTAGACCACTGGTGTGAGATCCACTGTAGCTAATTACAGACCCATTTCCATCCTCCCATTTGTAGGTAAAGACATTGGAAATAATGGTAGCAAAGTAGCTATGGCAGCATTTACATAGAATTAATCTGTTTGAAGAATTTCAGTCAGGCTTTCAAGAACATCCACATCACTGAAACTGCACTGGTGAAAGTTGTTAATGATCTTCTGTTTCAGATAGTGGACTAGTTTCAGTACATGTACTTTTGGATCTTAGTGTCATATTTGACACCATCAATCATAACTTCTATCACACAGATTAGAACACTATTGGGATTAAAGGCACTGCACTAAACTGGTTTGTCATACTTTAATGAAAGATTTTACTTTGTACATATTGACCAGTAATCCAAACAATCTAAAGTTAATCATGGGATTCCACAGGGTTTAGTATCAATATTTAGGACCAATACTTTTTATACTATACATGCTACCTCTAGGTGATATCCTAAGGAAACATAGCATAGACTTTCATTGTTACGCTGATGACACACAGTTTTACCACTGAATGAAACCTAACAAATTAAAAATCAAAGACATTAAAGCCTGGACAGGGGGCATGTGGGGGTATGGGGGACGATTTTGTTTAACGGAAGACAAAAATCGCCAGCAGAACCAACAGTTCTGGGCAGGTGGCCATCTGCCCAGAGCCATTACTTATTTCCATGTTATCTATATTGTATTATTAACTTTGTATCTTCCCTGCAGTTCTTTCCTTTTTCACCCTTTGCTCTCTCTCTCTCCATGTGGTTGCTGGTTGTGGACCAGTCCAGTGTCTGTGTTGTTTGTTGCTCTCTCCTACTCTTTTGTCTCTCCTCTGTCCACTCACCTCAACTGGTCAAGGCAGATGGCCACCATCCCAGAGTCCTGGTTTTGCTCTTCCATTGAAAGAGATTTTTCCTCCCCATCATCGACCTAGGCTTACTCTCTGTATAGTCGTGAGGTTTCGGCCTTGAATTGTGAAGCACATGAAAATAATCTTGGATTATGAATGTGAATATTCAAAAACAACTGAACTGAACTGGAGGTAGGGCCTTTCCGGTCTAGTTAGTGTTTTCCATGCATGGATGTACTACTTGACCGAGAGGACTCTTCCTTGGTCTACTAAGGAATTGACTTGGAAGCAAATGTCTACCATCATTGCATTTGGGAAACAGCTTTAATCACCATCCATTGTTTTTCTTCAGTTTTTAAAAAGCTTACTTCAAATTTGCTTGACATTTTATGGAAGCACAGCCACAAAGAAACTCAGAGAGCATGTCCGACTTCCACACTTAATGCTGAGTTTTCCTAATACATCATCTCTTTCATCCTTTTTTTTTTCCAAAAACTCAGAGCCTAGTAATAATTTCACCTCTGCAATTAATTCTTCACCCCCCCCCCCCTTCCCAAATCCCAATCCACATCCTCCTTTCCCTCCCTGCTCTCATCACTGTCGCCCTGTCTCCTTGGGCTTTAGGACCTGATGAAATGAAAACTGTTTCCAACAATTATTTTCCACCTCTTCGGTTATATTCTCAGCTCCACTCCCCCTTTCTTCGCTTCGCCTCTGCAAACCTCGACAATTAATGGAGCTCTTCATCAAGCTTGTGAAAGGCTCCTCACCTTGACAAATTATGGCACTCTTGGGGGGTATTATCAAACCCCAATGTTTGTTTACATAAAAAATACACTTTGCATAATTTGAGGGGGAGTGAACATTTCTCCAGGTTTGCAGAATACAGATTTAATTTGAATTTTGCCAACTCATCTCTCTATGCTGTTGTGATAAAACATGACATGTTTTCCCTACAGAGTGTGGCCATGTCGAAAAAGTGAAACTATACATTATTAATTTCAGGTTCACTGCTGTGGCAAAAAATAATCACAGGGTTGGAAACTTGTCATTATTAAATGCAAAGTAGTTTTTTTTTCTAAAATGAAGTGGCTTCTTTCAAAAATACTTTCTGTTCTGATGCTGCACATGACAGCATCTGATCTGATGTCATTCCAGGAGTGCACACTGACCGCCCTGCTTCTCTCGTACGTGTTTGCTTCTACAGTATCTGGAGGCAATTGATTAACTGGTTGTAGCCGGGGGGGGGGGGTGTTTGAGGAAGAAGACCTCCTTTCTTATTTATTGCCATGTTGCTTCTTTAACAGCCAATGTACACAAACAGTCAAATGTTTGGAGATACCTTCTCCTCCCCGTGTTTTGCTGTATATTTATGCACATAAATGCTGAAGACACATAAACTGTGAAAGAACACATATGTAATTATGTAGAAAGGAAAACAAAAAACACTGAAGGAAAAGGTATGCTCTGATGGTGGACAAAATTTTACACAAAACTATATAATACACATGTAGGACTTGACCCATGTACTCGCATACTCTCTCTCTCTCTCTCTTTCTCCCGCACACACACACAAACACACACACAACCTAATCATTTTTACACATTCTTATTTCCTTACACACTGCCTTCTAACATGTACCAATCCCTCAACCAAATGTACAGTCAGACTTATTTTTTTGTAAAATCACAAGTGTCGGTTGTGTTGTATACAAATGACCACTCATATACGTATTGTTCCTCATTACATTTTAATGAATATCCTAACTTAATTTGTTACAAAGAAAATGAATAAGGACCAAAAAATTTCAATAAAAGTGAGCACCACACATTGCTTACATGTGATTATGGAAGATGAAGATTTAGAGGATTTAGTAAAAAAACAGTTTTACCTAAATTAGAATTAAATGAGACAGCAGGTCAAGTACATCCAAATTAGAGGCTCTAAAGCACTAAACTTCACCAACCATTTTTCAGCCCTGATTAGTTGGCATTAAAAAGCTTTACACCACCACCGGATTCATATTCTTTTCCAGTTTGTCACAAGCTACAGTGAAAGTCATGAGAATGAGGGTAAATTAATAAACACTGTGGACACTTACACACAGAACATCAGTAGCTATAGGATCAGGTTGCTTTGAGACAGGAGTGCTCATTACGTAGATCTCAATGGTACTATCGGTAGATCACATCACATTAAAAAAAATTAGACGTCAGCCTATCATCCACCCCATCACTTGATTGATGTACGTAGGTGTGCTCAATACATCGTGTAGTGTGGGTAGATCACATGACATTAAAAAAAATAGACGTTAGCCTATCATCCATCTCATCACTTGATTGATTTACAGGGCAGCCAACCTATGCTGGGTGCAGCAAGTCTAACAAGCTAGATAAGCGAGTTACCTCCAATTTTTAGCCCTGGGTTTTTTCTCTTAAACTTAAGAAAAGGTTTAAAAATGAGTGGGGGAGCTGGACCAAGTAAGAAGACAAAAACTTATCACTTTCATACGGAGGGAGGACTTTTTTCTGACAGCCTGTCATCGCAATACCAAAAAAGGGAAACGTGGAGCGGCATTTTTGGACTGTTCATAGAAAATATGACACTGACTTCCCACCAAAAAGCAAGCTGAGAAAGAGAAAAGTGAAAGAACTAGAATGCCAATTTTCCGGACAGCAGTCAACTCACAACATACTTCAAAAAGTGAAAGCCGCCACCGAAATATTGTTCCAGGTGAGTCGAACTCATCAGAGTAGACTCAGATAATGACAAAAATCTACATCGTTAATTGTGTTGTGAAATATTGGCTCATGTCTGTGAAGATTCTCAGTCGTCCAGGTCATGGTATCCAAGGCGTGTG
>JAQQAE010004107.1:0-19230 GCA_029823295.1 Pseudamia nigra | reverse complement strand
GGTGAAGGAGGACATGAAGGTAGTTGGTGTGAGAGAAGAAGATGCAGAGGATAGGGTGAGATGGAAGCAGATGATTCACTGTGGCGACCCCTGAAGGGAACAGCGGAAAGGAAAAGAAGAAGCAGAAGATTGAGGTTTTTTGTTTCAGCTGCGCACATTGTTGTTTGTTCAAAAGAAATGTTGCATTTTATGTTTTTCTGCTGTGTTATAGTGCAAATAGTGAAGGTAAAAATACTACAGGGATTTGTTGGTAATTTTTTTTTACTGTAATAGTGGTGCAACACTGTTAAATAATACAGAGGAAACACAATTTTGTGCATTTTAGGACTAATGATATATGTTCACTGCCCACTTTATTAGGTGCACACAACTCATTAATGCAAATATCTTATCATTAAATTACATGGCAGCGATTCAGTGCATTGGCGTATGTAGACACAGTCAAAACGACTTGCTGAAGTTTAATCCAATCATGAGAATGGGGAAGTAAGGTGATTGACACGTTTTTGAAAATGGCATATTTGTTAGTGCCAGATGGACTGGTCTGAGTATTTAATCAACTGCTGATCTACAGGGATTTTCAAGCACAACCATCTCTAGGGTTTTCAAAGAATGGTGTGCAAAATCAATAATATCCAATGAGCAACAGTTCTCTACAGGAAAAGACCTTGTTTATGGTAGAGGTTAGAGGAAAATTGCCAGAATGATTTAAGCTGATGCAGAAGCAATAGTGACAGTGACCACTTGTTGCAGCTGAGTAATGCAGAAGAGCATCTGGAAATGCTCATTTCAATGTCAATTCTTGAGACAGATGGGAAACACCAGCAGAAAATCACACAAAATGTTGATCCTGTCAGATAAGATCAGGAAACTAATGCTACAATTCACATGGACTCACCAGGAATGGTAAATAGAAAGCCAGAAAGAAGAAGACCCTCATGAAGAAAGACAAATTTGGATTCATCGCGCCCTTGCCCGAACGTAGGATACCAGGTCCCCCTCCTGGAGCCAGGCCTGAGGGTGGGGCTTGGTGACATGGTTCCCCCCTCTTATGGACTCACCACCTGTGGGAAAGGCCGTGGGGTCAGGTGCAGTGTGATATGGGATCCTCGGTTGTAGAAGCTAGCTCTGGGAATGTGAAATGTCACCTCTCTGGTGGGGAAGGAGCCTGAGCTGGTGCGCGAGGTGGAGAGATACTGGTTAGATATAGTCGGGCTCGCCTTGATGCACGGCTTGGGCTCTGGAACCAGTGTCCTTGAGAGGGGTTGGTCTCTCTTCCAGTCTGGAGTTGCCCATGGAGAGAGGCAGCAAGCAGGTGTAGGCATACTTATTGCTCCCCAGCTCGCTGCCTGCGTATTGGGGTTCACCCCGGTGGACGAAAGGGTAGCCTCCCTTCACATTCGGGTGGGGGGACGGGTCCTGACTGTTGTTTGTGCCTATTATTGGACTTCTGTGTTACTCATGGACTGTCCATAACAAACACCATGTTCAGGCATAAGGGTGTCCATATGTGCACTTGGCACCAGGACACCCTAGGCTGCAGTTCGATGGTTGACTTTGTGGTCATATCATCAGACTTGCGGCCATACATGTATGTCCTTGACCCTCGGGTGAAGAGAGGGGCGTAGCTGTCAACTACTGATCACCACCTGGTAGTGAGTTGGCTCCGATGGTTGGGGAGGATGCCGGTCAGACCTGGCAGGCCCAAAAGTATTGTGAGCATCTGCTGGGAATGTCTGGCAGAAAGAGCTCCAACTCCCACTTCCAGCAGAGCTTTGACCGCATCACGGGGATGCGGGGGACATTGAGTCCGAGTGGGCCTTGTTCCATGCCTCCATTGTTGAGGCAGCTGATTGGAGCTGTGGCCGTAAGGCGGTCAGTGCCTGTCACAGCGGCAACCCCCACACATATTGGTGGACACTGGTGGTGAGGGATGCCGTCAAGCTGAAGGAGGAGTCTTACTGGGCATTTTGGCCTGTGGGACTCCAGAGGCAGCTGATGGGTACCGGCAGGCCAATTGGAACGTGGCTTCGGCAATTTCCGAGGCAAAAACCTGGGCATGGGAAAAGTTTGGTGAGGTCAAGGAGAATGACTTCTGAACGGCCTCGAGGAAGTTCTAGTCTACCATCCGGCGGCTCAGGAGGGGGAAGCAGTGCACCGTTAACACTGCGTACAGTGGAGACAGGGCACTGCTGACCTCAACTGGAGAAGTTGTGGGTCGGTAGAAGGAATACTTCGAGAAACTCCTCAATCCTATCAGCACATCTTCCTCTGAGGAAAGAGGGCCTGGGGCCTCTAGGGTGGGCTCTCCAATCTCTGCGGCTGAGGTCACTGAGGTGGTCAAAAAGCTCCTCGGTGGCAGGGCCCTGGGGGTGGATGAGAGCCGCCCGGAGTTCCTTAAGGGTCTGGATGTTTCGGGGCTGTTTTGGCTGACACGTCTCTGCAACATCTGGATTGGCAGACTGGGGTGGTGCAGAAGCACAGCAGAAGCTTCTGAGTGTTGTTTGCTTACAAAGGCTAACAACATTCCAAAGCTTCCGCCGTTGCAATCTAACAGCACTCTGGAGCCGGCTAACACCACAACAGTGGACCGGCAGCCTCTGCCGTTGTAAGCCAACAGCATTCTTGAGCCAGCTAACATCACAACGCTGGACCAGGAGCCTTTGCCATTGTAAGCTAACAGCACTCTTGGGCCACCAACCCCCACAGTGCTGGACCAGGAGCCTCTGCCATTGTAAGTTAACAGTACTCCGGGGCCAGCTAACACCACAACCCTGGACCAGGAGCCTCTGCCGTTGTGAGCTAACAGCACTCCAGAGACGGATAACAAAACAGCCGGAGCTGTGTTATTAGCATAGGTAACAACAGTAGCCATAAACACGCTGGAGCTGTGCTTAGAGCCGGTAGCTCCGGTGTCTGGAGCTGTGTTTACAGCTATGGACGTGTGCAGTGTCCACTGACACACTGCCAAGTCGTAAGCCAAGGTAAGAGCACATTCTAAATCATTTTTGAACTAATATTATGCATTCGGTGTCAGATAATTAACATAACTTCCTATTCATATAATAATAATGAATAAATGTGCATGTACAAGTGTGTAATACATGCTTTATATGGGAGTTTTTGTGGGTCTAGAACGGATCAATTGGTTTTACATGTATTCCTATGGAAAAACCGACTCCGGCTAATGAATGATTAGCCCAATGAATGTGACGCCGAAACAGATTAAATTTGTTAGCTGGAGCACCACTGTACTATACTGAAAGTGCAGGACTATGAGTACTGGTATTTATTAGTCTGTTATTTTTGTGTCTGTTCTGTGTCAAAGCAAAAGTCACTGCTTTTCATAGGTCTATAAAAACTGTTAAAGCTAATGTCTAACGTCAGCACTGGAATTACCATCTTTGGAGGTCCCAGAGACTTTGTGATGATTGCTGGTCTTTTATTGGTTGGAAATATTCTTTTGTATGCTTTATAAAGCGGTTATACCTAGGGGAAACATTTTGCATGTATTCAGTTTTGAACATTTTGCACATTTCATACTATTTTGTGTTTAGGTCAAGTTGTTTAGCAGACTACTTTCAACACACATCCATAAACCCACACAGGCACTCACTCACTTGACCATGTGATGTTAATGCCCCCTGTTCCAGTTACAGAGGGCGGGAGGGAGGAAGGGACGGAGGGAAGGAGGCAGCAGTTGTATGTAAACCCTCACACTGATGGAGACACCCAGCTAACATCAAGAGCAGAGTCTGCGCAGCAATTTTCCAAAATGTCCAATTATTTCTCCAGCTTGGATTATAACTCTGGAGCCTCGGCCTGTAATGGGGAGCAGCTGCATTAACTAGTGAAGAGACTTCCATTAACTGTTTTTCTTGGCTGCTGGCCAGGTCACTGTGCTGTGCACACATTGCGGGCTCGTCTGCCGACAAACAGCAGGAAGAGGGGCAGTTCAGTGTCCTAAACTACCCCTTTTTGCCCTACTTTGACAAAGATACTGGATGATGTGAACAGGTGACCTCAAAGCAGCATATTATCTTTTTTTTTATAAAAGCCTGGAGGAGGTCAAAGAGGAGAGGACAGGGTAAGGACTGAAAGAATTCAATTTCAGCCCAAAATTCAGCTGCAGTGTGTTGAGCTCGACTACCAGCAACTATATTACTACTACTATTATTACTACTACTACTATTATTATTATTACTACTATTACCATTACTATTACTCCTTTTACTAGGTGTTGCTTCCTTGATCTTTTTTGATAAATACATAGATGAAAGGGGAAAGAGACATGTGATAAACTGCTGAGGTATGGCTGCAACAGTATTAAATGGCTTGAACCATGATGATATGTGCAGCCGACAGGACTCGGAGTGGGTTAAACTCCAAACAACAGCAGCTTCCAGGCTGAGGGTTAACTTGTCACTAAAACTACCTCATCAAATGACTCTGTCCTGACTCACAAGGGAGTCGGAGGGTTGAAGGGCGCAGCATGGGCAACTCTTCCACAAAGGAAGAGGGAGGAGAAGAAGAGGAGAAGGAGAAAGAGAAAGATGGTGAGGAGGCAGACATCACAGAGAAGAAGACTGAAGAGGAGGAAGTTGAAGAGGAGCTTCCACTGGGAGTTGATGAGTTGTTGGAGAGTGGCGATCCTGTGTTGGACTTGAGCTACCGTAAATTTAAGAAGCTACCATCCCGTGTTTGTGGGCTGATGCATTTAGAGAAGCTGTACGTCTGTGCGAACAGCTTGCGCACTCTCCCGGACAGCATCACACAGCTGCAAGGCTTGCGGACCCTTGCCCTCGACTTCAACAAAATGGAAGATGTTCCTCCACCTGTCTGTCAGCTCACTAATCTCACCCGCCTCTACCTGGGCAGCAACCGGCTGATGTGCCTCCCACCTGAGTTAAGTAACCTGCAGAACCTGCGCTGCCTGTGGGTGGAGAGTAACTACTTCCAGAGATTTCCACGGGAGCTCTACAACCTGCCCTATTTGAAGTCTCTGCAGATAGGGGACAACCGGCTAAAGACACTGCCTCCTGATCTGTGGCGCATGGAAGCTTTAAGGGGATTATGGCTTTATGGGAACCGCTTTGACACCTTCCCCAAAGTCCTGCTACGCATGGAGGGTTTGGAGATACTAGACATGGACCGCAATAAGATATCAGAGTTTCCCAGCTTGAAGCGTCTCAAAGCCTTGCGCCTCTTCTCCTATGACCACAACCCAGTAAAAGAGCCTCCTAAGGTGGGAGAGGAAGTCTTGGTAGTTGGAGAAGGAGCTGCAGAGTTCTTGGAGCAACGTGAAGCTAGGAAGGAGAGGCGACGAAAAGCTGCAGAGCAGGAGGCTGAGGAGCTGGCACTAGCTGGAGAGGAGCCTGTGATCCATGGCATCTTGAAGAACAGCAACTCAAACAAAGCAGCAAGTGAAGCTGCGGCGACTACAGAAGATGGAGAGCTTAGGGAGGAAGACCCCCTTGTAAAAGAAGAGGAGGGGGTAATTGATGAAGTGGACATTGAGGCTCCACTGATGGAGTATGAGGGTGCTGAACTTGAATATGATGAGGAGGGGGTTGAATATGAGACAGAGGAACTGATATGTGAGGGAGAGGTGTTTGAGTATGAGGGAGAAGAGCTGGAGTATGAGAGGGCTCAGATGGATTATGAATACGAAGATGGAGAAACACAATGAATAATCAACCAGTTGTGGAGGCGCATGAGGGATGATCTACAGAAATAAGATCTGGTTGAGCTGCTAATTCATAATTTGCCCTTAACTGTGAAAATGAATGAGCCAGGCATTACGATATTATAGACTGACAACACCTGTGACATCTCAATAACCTGTAAATTAGCAAAACAACAGTCCTCAGGTGGTGTGTGTGTGTGTGTGTGTGTGTGCGTGTGTGTGGGGGTGTGCGTGTGTGTATGCAGTGTGTATGGCTGGTCTCTGTTTGTGCACAGGAGACCACGTCTTCCATTATTAAATATTAACTCAGCTGATGAAGTCAGTGTCAATCATTTTCTGGGAGATATTACTTAAATGGGGAGCAGCGGCTCCTGTTGACTGTAGTAGTGTATTTCCACAGAGTGTAGCTCAGTGTATTGCTATTTTTACAGATGATGCCACTGTGCATATTGGATTTAGATTTAGGAAATATTTATGACACGCTAAACACACCTCCCTCTCCTTGTCAGTGTTGTATAAGCAGTGCTGTGAGTGCCATTGCCAAGAAATAGAGGGAGACAAGCGAGATTATTTGAGGGAGGAATAGCTGGGGTGCCTCACCATAAAAGGATGGCCCATAGGGAAGCCCTGAACATGAACACCAAGCAAAAGAGTTTCATTTAAATAAAATAAATCCTAACGCCACCCCATGCAGGTCAGAGGTCCCTATATGGATCTAACAACCTCTGTGTGCTCCTTTTTGTCCGTGGCTACACCTTTTCTACCTCTGCCTCCAACATGAAGTACACCCGGGCCCTGATCTCCTCTCATCTCTGCAGTCATTATTCATGTGAGCCTTGTGTGTAATCCAATCCTCTTTCTCTCCACGTATCTTTTTCTCACATCTCATTGAAAGACTGAAATATTTATCCCAATGGTGAAATATTTATGCCTGTACTCGTGTGGCAGCACGTCTCATCTCTCCAAGTTGCAAGCGATTGCAGAACAGACTCAAACTAATAATTGCTTTCCTAAAATTAGACTCTGTAAGAGGCATTTTTCCTCCATTTTTATGTGCAAAACCTGTGTATTGTATGTTCAACAATTCTTGTTCTTGGATCTGACACATTTTCATTAATGATTAATGTCACGTAATTTATTGAAATGTAAAAAAAAAATGTATAACGAAGGAATGTTGGCAAAAAAGTCCTTTTTGGGATACTCCTCTTTGTTACACTACTAATCACGTTTGGATACATCTCAGTGATTTTATGTATTTTTATTATTTTCAACATTGTGCATTATATTCTGCATACACTGTGAAAGAACATGTCTGGAATTACAGTTGATTATTATACTGTACATTCATTGATACATTCATCTTTCCTCCTAACCAACTGAACACATTCTCTCTCTCCCCCTTTCTTTGTTTCTTTCTTTCTTTCTTTCTTTCTTTCTTTCTTTCTTTCAATATTATAATTATTTAGTTCATATTTTGTTCATGGGTTAATCATTTTTAATTTGTACATGACGATTTTTGCCATGGCCATAATGGCCAACATGGAATTTGCATGTAGCATATCAACAAAAAAGTCATATTTTTTTAATCAAACTTTTGCTATTTTCAGAAGTGAATGCGTATCCCTGACAAACTATATTTATTCAAAACAAAAATATTATTTTTAGTAAAAAAGTTATGACTTATCCCTCAGTTTGGCTTACCACCCTGTCACACTTAGTTTTTTTGTCTATAAAAAAATGCACTGTCACTTTAAATGATATGATAAACAGGAAGTGACAGCGTTTGAGACTCTGGAGGAGACAAGTTCAAAAGCAGGTAAGTTCCCATATTATTTTACACTGCTTATTTATTTTTGTACGTTGAACAGGGTTGGTCGAGCTTAACCTTACCACCCTGACATGCAAAATAGATCAGGAAAATGTTTTTTAATTTAAAAAAGTCCACTTTTAATACAAAGAAAATTATATTTCAAATTGAAATCATAAATGCTAAGTCAGCTAGCTAACCACACAGTGAACTGGCCATTTTAAGCCAGCCGTACATAGAGAAACGTGACTCACCTTGTCTCAACTCAACTGGAAATCTGCTTGATGTGCGGTGGTTCCCGGCCCAGATTTTTCAGTCTTGATGTCATCCTGACATAAATCGTGCCTATTAAACATGCTGAATCGCCAGGACTCAGTCTCGTCGATGTGTGGCAATTATGACTCGACTTCGCAACCTTTATCATTGTTGGACATGTGAACAATATGTGTCACAACGCAATCGACTACTGTCGCTAGATGGTGCCAGTTACCAGGTGTGATTTGTGGTGTTAATCTGCAGCTGTGTGCGAGGTACATTCAGTGGTACTGTATGTTCTGTACCAGACGACCAGACTCATAAAGCTGAGTTGGGATGAGTCGTGATTCTCTATGTGCGGCCAGCACAGGAGTAACATTTACCACCCTGTCATGTTTTTGATTGAAAAACAGGTAATAACTGTTTTATGCCTGAAGTGGAAAAATGTTTTCTTGGAGGTTAAACATGTCTTTCATATTGTGGATTTTTTCACAAAAAAGTTTGCTGTTTCATAGAATGACCCATCTACAGTATATGCTGAGTTACTGCACATTGTCTTTGTAGGGCACTATGCAATCCCATAACAACAGTCTGGTTTTATGTTTCATTTGTTCTGACACTACAGTTGTTTGTGCATTTGACTGAGACCAAACCACAAAAGTCTCCAACTTGTACAGCATGGAGTTGGATGACACAGACTGCGAAGCTTGTGGAAACTGAGCCGTTCCCAGTCTGTGCTCTGCCCGTCACTCAGCAGCTGTGGGTGGCAGAGCAGTGTGACACACCGCAGATGTCCATGGGAATGGGTGCCACGCTCGGGCTGAGTATAATCTTTTTGTTCATTAGTTTACACTTCTTTCATTCTCTGTAAATCAAGCTTCAGGCATCATCCCCTTCACTCTGGCGTTGGCTTTTACACAACTCTCTGTCTGACCGGTGGCATTTAACCCAAACACAACTAAAGTTCTGCATGTAACCCATTTAACCCCTTTTTCTGTCAGGTAAAGCAACTATAAGGATAAGGCTGTTTTTAGTCAGACATTTCACATCCTCTGGCAAATTTTAAGCAGTGAACACTTCATTTTCTGTGTTCTATTTATTTTGGTTGTTTAATTGTTAATGCACCATCATTTTCAAGGGAACCAAAATGTGAAAAAGTGAATGAAATAAGCGACAAAAAGAGGGAAAACGAAGTGAATGACGGTGAACAAAATAATCAAGAAATGGAACAATATCAGTTATATAATCAAGAAGACAAAGAAAAATGAGCAAAGTAAAACAAAGAATGAACAGAAATACGCAAAGAAAGGAACAAAAAAATCAACATAATAAGTGACAAAATGAGCAATAATGAACAAACTACCGTATTTTCCAGACTATAACTCACCCTTTTTTTCATCGTCTGGCTAGAGGTGCGACATATATATTAAAACATTTTACGCGTTGGTTATTTTTACACTGAGAGCACAGCTTCACGGCAACTTGGAGGATGCGCCATGCAACTTTCCAGCAAGTCATCCGACGGCTTGACAATGCATGGACTTGAGTGACAAACAAAACCATCCTGTCAGGATTCAGAAAGGCCAGAATAATTGGAAATGGATGCTGATGCTGACTGATGCTGAGTCTGACGACAGCCATGCAGAGGGGGAAGCGGCGCTTCGTCTACCACCAGAGTTGGCGGAGTGGTTCAGAAGCGACACCCAGGATGAAGAATTTAAAGGATTTAGCGATTAGGAGTGAGACTGCGAGTTTGGTGAACTTGTTAGATTATATTCTTTATGCTGTAGTTATGTGAATAACTGTTAATATATTACATTAACATACGAGACACCTATTCAGTTGGTTGTTCTCTATTCTATTATTACTATAGCTTGCCTTTCTAGATAAAATGTCTGTTCTTGGTGTTGGATTTTGTAAAATAAACTTACCCCAAAAAAAACGTATAGTGCAGTGCAAGTTATATACGTTTTTTTTTCTTCATTGTGCATTTTTTGGCTTGTGAGACTTAAACCTAGGAGCAACATATAGTCTGGAAAATACGGTAATCAAGAAAATGAACAAAAAAATGTACACAAAAAGCATTAAAAGGATTAACAATGAACAACATAATAAACAAAATGAATAAAATGAACAGAAAAGGAACATTGTATTACCAAAGAAATTGAGCAAGCATAACCCAACTCATCATGGAAATGAATGGCAATAAACAAAATAATCTACAGAATGAGAAAAAGGCAACAACAGAATCAATAAAATTAACAAAATAAGCAGCAAAATGATGAAAATTAACTGAAAGGGCAAATACTACCCAAGAAACTGAACAAATGTGTACCAAATAATAATGGAAATGAATGGCAGTAAACAAAGTAATCAAAAAAATGAGAAAATTAGACAAAATTAACAAGTAGATAAAAAAATTAACAGAAATTAACTGTTACAATGAGTTTCCGTAGGCGTGGTTTTCAGCTCAGGGAGTCACTGATTGACACATATTCGGAGGATGTGGATGTGGTTTGTAAACTCTGTCATCAGCGTGAATGAAAGACAGCTGTGTGGGATGAGCTGAAAAAAGCAGCTGATGTGAAGCAGCGGCTAGAAAAAGGAGAGACAGACCATGTAGAGAGTGACGCCAACCGAACAGGTGGAGAATCGAGAGACTTGTCTAGGTGAGTGTCGGAGATTCAGGACGATTGGAAAAGGAGAGGTTTGACAGAACAGTTCAGAGAGGAAGCAAAGCTGAGAGAACCGACCCATTGACCTACGGACTGAGAATCCAACTTTTAAGTAGCACGCTAACACCTTTGTATATATTCTCCACTACAAACCAAATGACCCAAGCGCGGGCTGGCTGCTGCATCAGAAGGAAGTACACGGACCACTGGTCAGACGGACTCCGTGGGTGTGATTCGCTCGATCCAGAACCAGACGTGTGGGGGTGAGTTTGGCAAACACGCACCTTCATCCCCCGACAGGATGGGGTCAAAACACATCACCCAGAGCTATTATAGAACATAACTCAAGTTCTGTACAAACATGTAGGGTCTGGCACCAGGATTAGGTATAGGGGGCTGTCTTGGGAGCTTAGAGAACTGACTCCTAGCTAAGCTATAAACAAACTGAACAGAAAAGGAATAAAATACCTCTCAGATGAACAAAAGATTCAGCATAATTAAAAGAAAAAAGCAATACATTAAACAAAATGATAAAAACAGTCAAATAATGTAAAAAAAAATAACAAAATCCAGGAAATTAGGAAAAAAAATAAACAAAATGATACATGTTCATTGTAATTAAGCCTTAGACTCCAGGATATAAGGAAATGATATAATATTGCAACAAAATTCCTCACAAACTACTGTACTCTACAAGAAAGGAATCAACCACAGTAATGTAGCAGCAAAAAACACCTTATCTTTGTGCAGGCTCCTTTATTCTGTAAGTTTGTGGAAGTTTAGCCCCTCAGCATAAACCTAGAAAAAAAAGAACCAGTATGTACTGTAAGTCCAAGAAAACACATGAACGATAAATCATATATATGTGCACCGTGTGTCCACCTGTCCATATCCCGACGAGTGTAGCCGTCTTCCATTTTACTGATGATTGCTGCACTGATGTGGCCAGATGGGAGCGTTCTGGTATCAGCACGAGGACAATATCTAAAACAAATGAAGTACTTTATCTCAGTCAATTCATCACAACAGGGTTCGACAGGATAACCTAATATGATCTGATCATTAATCTCACTGTGTGATACACTTACGTGCTCTCATAATGGGTAATAAAGTGTGATGCACCAAAAGGTGTTTGAGGGAAGATATTGTTTGGTGCATTGAGACTAAAGCCAGAACGTTCCTAAAAACAAAAACACACACCAAAAAAAAAAAAATCACAACTCAACAATAGAGACCAGCTCAAAACCTAAAAGAAAAATCTTGCATTGCTTTCAGACTCAGATTTAGAGGCTTTTTAACATACAGTATATTTCACTCTTTAAATGCCAAATATAATAAGATGTAAAGGAATGACAATTGAAATTACTTTGTAGTGCACAGTGGCTTTCACAATGCTAAATAAAAACGTGCAAAATAAGTACTAAAGGATAAAATAATTCAAGTGTCAGGAAAATTATGAAAAAAAATTAACATGGTAAACAGCAAAAGGAACAAAAGATGACCTAAATAATCAGAGAAATGAATATAAATGTTTGAGAAATTTGACCAAAATTAACATGGTAATCTAGTAAATGAACAAAAATGAAGAATAATCAAGAAAATTGCTAAAAATGAACAAAAACTAAAAAGAATTAAATTGTCACGGAAATAAGCTAAAACTGAGCAAGATAGTCATCAAAATGAACAAAGCATGAATAAAATTATCACTAAAAGAAATTTAGAAATTTGAGGCATTTCACAAAAATCAACCCAATAATCCAGAAAATGAACCAAAATTAAGGATGTAAATCAAGGAAATGAATATAAATGAACAAAACAATCAATAAAATGACACAAAATCAAACAATAAACAAAAACTAAAAAGAACAAAATTGTGATGGAAATAAGGTAAGATAATCAGCAAAATGAAGAAAAAGTACACAAGACAATAAAAAATAATTTTAAAAAATCATGAAAATGAATACAAATGACCACAAAATAAGTGCAAAATCCAAAAAATTGTAACAAAACAAACAAACCCATTCCATAACCCTAAGTTTGGGAAAAGCAGGTCTAAACTGCAAACACAGAGGTAATATTTTAATGTAAACATGGATGTTGTCATTTAACCTTTTTCCCGATGGTCTTCAGAGTTGGTGCAGTCGTTATAATGCGTGGTGAAGGCAGGAGGGAGGCCTGAGAAGCAGATGGACACATGTCAACATTGTTATATTTAAACATACTCCAGCTGTTGGGGGGCGTGGGGGTGGAGTGAGGGGTCTGTACTCACTGGATATGTCAGAGGGTTTATGGAATCCCGAGTGAATCCTGTTTCTCTGCATGAATTGCTACACAGACCCGGCATGACCCGAGTTTCCTGAAACATACACAGCCAAATGGATCAACTTTCAATGTTCTCTGTGTCTCAAGTCCCACTATAAGTTATTCTGATCATCACCTTTGGGTTTATGATAAGAGTATTTTCAAGAACAGCGGCGCTTCAAATAAACACCATAAACACCCTAATCAGCCAAGTCAGCCTAACATTACACTGAAAATGGGTATAAGAAAAATAAGTTGTGTATAAGCAGAACAACTTGTTACTCCTGAGAACCACATAATAAAATGCATGGGAGAAAATAAACATAGATGACACTAATGATTGAGAAATTCAAACAACACAAAAGGGATAAAATGTATCTTGTATATTTGGTATCACCATAACCATTGATTCTGGACATGCTCTGACCTATGCTGGAATTAGTTCTACTATACTGTACACTCTACAGCTGATGGAGTTAATGTTTCAATACAGTCCATAAAGTGTTCGCTGATCTGTATTAATACATCATATCTGTTTTTCAGAATGTGATTTTTTTCTAAAAGTGTACAGTTGTTCCTCTCTGATGCCCATTTTGATCCAGAATGGGAGGAATCTGACTGCCATGCGAATGCTGTGCATTTTCTAGAAACAACAAAAGCTATATCAATGAATTTTCCAGCACTTTGGTTTAGTTTCAGGGATTCCACATTTCCGTTAAGACAAAATTCCAGACCTAGAGGTATAGGTACGTGCATTTTTAGTCAGTTTGTCACATACACTGCAATTCAATGCTGTGACTCTGGAGCACTGCCATGTACAGTTTTGGACTCTACCATCCATGATGCTACTTCTGAAGCACATATATCAATTATATTTTTATATTGGTGTGACTTTTGAGAGGTGAGATGCAGCCAACTGGCAACCTCTGTAACTGAGCTGTGAATTAAATGTGGAAATGTCTTAAACTGCAGTACCTTTAGTGTCCACTAGGGACACTGGCTGGCTCCAAAAGCAAGTCAATCCTGGTAGAGTCCCATGTTAAAATTTAAATTTAGAGCAGAAATTAACAATGAAATCAATTGTTTTGGTCTCTACATTTATTTCCACCTCTGTGAACAGTGTACTGTATGTGGGCTGATTTTTTTATATACCTCATTCACTTACAATAATCCAAAAGTCGATATTTGCACTTAATTAAGTGCATAGGCGCTTTGATTGACAGTTGTGTTCCTTTTAACCACCTAAGCTCCTCTAACACTCTGTAAGTACTGTACATTAATTTTTGGACTGGGAGTGGTAGGCAGAGGCGTATGGCAGCACCCAGAGCTTCCAAATGACTCTTCAGAAACTTATGGGTGATGTCACGAAGGGTTTGTTTGTCTTTTATTTCCAGTCTATGGATATAGTTGATGAAGAAAGTTATAGGAGGCTAAATTACAGAAAAACAAATGTACAAAAATCTAATTTTTTTGCACTGTAAACTACCATGAATGACACAAAATGTCTTTATGGTCACACACAAACAAATGTCACTTGAAACAGAATCTTTAAACAATATCTGCAAAAAATAATGCATTCAATGAGGTTTAAATTCACCCAGTGGTTGTTGTGATTGTACATGCCAATCTTTTTTTTTTTTTTTTAAATCTAAACTGTATTAACAAAATTTTAAGAAAACTCAAAAATGTCAGTATGTTACATAGACAGACTAATGAGCAAATGAAGAAACAGCTGAGGGTAAGTTTGACCTATTGGCTGTTCTAGAGAGTGCTCAGAGATAAACAATGCTTAGGTCAAACCTGGAGAGACGATGGAGGCAAGAATTCGCTCTTCATCACTGAGTTGGGTGTGCGGCGAGGCTCAAGCTGAACATTAGCGAGATGTGGGGAAGACAAAAAGGTGTTAGAAGTAAAGAGTAAAACTGTGGACTTCTAATTTACTTTAAAAATACTTTTAACAAACCGAACCAACCATGTAACTTGATTTATCCAGAAAAGTGTTTATCTGCAGGTCTTTTCCCTCAGTGAAGCCTGTATCTCGTTTTGGACCCAAGGTCACATGTTTGTGCGAAGTCACTGCAGCAAGTACACCAGTGTATATGTGATATTTATACTTACTTTCACTAGTATTACATTCTTTTCTTTCCTGCACAATCTATTTCTGTTTATTTTTTCACAAATTAATCCAAATTGGAATCATGACATCTAGATTATTTTATTTCTTACCTGTTGGTGTGACTGGGTGGGGCACAAATAATCTTTGGTATTCTGTCTGTAAAAGAAACATTTATATTACATATACACATATACACAATATGGACAAAAGTAGTAAGACACCTGACTGTTGCTCCTACAAGAACATAAATAGAAATGCATACATATCATTTTATATTTGTTCTGATACATATTTTTGGCCACAAGCACTGACCTGATGAACAAAAATGAAGAATATGACAAATAAAGTGATCAAAAATGGAAAATACAATACATCAAATGAACAAATATGAACAAAATGCTAAATAATATGAACAAAAACAAGATAATAAATAAAATAAGTAAAAATGAACTGCATAATAAATAAAATTAACAAAATGAGCAATATAATAAATAAAATATACAAAGATGAAAAATATAATAAATAAAATGAACAAAAATGTACTGTATAACAAATAAAATGTATAATGATGGGCAATATAATTGAATGAGTGAGGAATGACCAAATCTCACATGCTGGGAATAAATGCAGCCTAAATAACATACACAACAATATAAAGTCAATACATGCATTTGTATGACTAGCTTTATTAACTGAGGAAAGCCCTTCCCAAATTCAGCCAAAAATAGAGTGGTGAGTTAGTAAATCCCTCACATGACCCCAGACGAGCTCATCTAACACCAACAACCATGACACGTTCAACTATACACCTATTTGAATAAACCAGCAATTGAACAAGTGCACCTTATTAAGCGGCAGGTGAATGTATTGTGTTAAAAATGTGAGCGAGTATTTCTACTGTGTGTCACCTTCTTCTCCAAACACTCTGCTTTCGGGTGACTCTGGAGCTGAAGGAAGCCACTGTGTCTAGGTTTGTTAATGAGTTTCGGTAAAGGCGCTGAACCATCAGCGTAGATCTGAGGCCTGTAGCGCAGTTTAGTCTCAGACACATAGTTGTCACAGAGCAGGAGTCTGTAAACACACAAACATCGCACAAAACATCTGATTCTCAGATTAATTTCATGTGCTCAGGATGTTCACATTTAATTATGGTAGATAATTCAGTAGATTTATTTTAAACGTTCAAACACTCATTTTCAATCAATTACAGTGGAGGTCAAAATGTTTTCTCAATTACTGTTGAAAAGAGTTCTATATTTTTAACAAAGCATTTCAAAGCATGCTAGTTTAATTTAGTAACAGCAATCAAACACAGAATTATTTTAGAAACATAAATTGTTAACCTCCAGAAGAGCTGACTGTTTCTTCAGACGTAGCACAAAGTGAAAAAGGGTGAACTGATGTTAAAAACTGAGTATTTGTCCAATATTCACTTCAGACAGGATTTGAGGCATTACTTGTAAAAGTATCATGTTAAGCACAAAAGAAATGAGTTTATATTTGAGAAGGATTGTTGATTTACACAAAGCAGGAGAAGGAAATACAATGTTATCAAAGTGTTTCAAAGTATGTAGAGCTGGAATGAGAAGCATGGGAAGCATTTAGAAATCAGTCAGATTTTCATGAGGGGGATAATAATTTTGACCTCTACTTCATAAAAATGTACAAAGCTTAAAGGAATTAAAGTATTATTCAAATAAAATGTACCCTTTGTTTCATTGTTAAGGTATCTGGTGTGGCAAGAAGCTCTGATTTCTCTGCATGCCTGAACTAATGCAAAACTCTTTTTTAGGCATGTTTATTTGTTTGCATGAGCTGGAGAGACTTGTTTAATACAAAGACAGATGACATTTCTGTGGACTAGAAATGGGTAGATTTGGGCCTGGTGTAGATGTGACCCTTCTGTTTTAGGTATACTCATGGTGAGAGGTGGGCAGTACTCATGTATATATACTCAGTTACTTGTACTTGAGAAATATTTTCCAACAAATGTGTTTCTGAGAGTAGTTTTTACTCTTTCTCAATTACATTTGTGGTGGAAAAAGTACTGTTATACAGTTATAATTAGTGACACCTCAATGAATAGAAGTAAAATTGAAAAAAAGAAAACAGGAAATCCGAGCAAATGAGCACAAAATTAACAACATAATCAAGTAAGTTAATAGAAAATGACAAAATGAACAAAATAGACAACAATATGAGGAAAAGTAAAAAAAAAAATCAAGTACATAAATAAAAGTATGCAATGTTACCAACAAAACTGGACAAAAAAAAAAACAAATATACAATACATAAATCACGTAAATTACAAAAAATCCAAATAATAAATAAAAAGTATTCAAAAGCAACCAAATGCACAAATGTATCAAAAATAATCAAGAAGATTAATGAAAATGTACAGTATAAGAAAAAGCATTGCAAAAAAAATAACCAATACACAACAATCAAGTAAATTAACAAATATAACCAGTAAAACTGAACAAAAATGAATGTATCTCTCTCCACATCCTTAAGTTACTCACTACATGAGTGGTTTTTTAAGACAAAATTTTCTACTTGTTCTTATACAGTAAGTACTTCTACCAGAGTCATTACAGTTATGAAGTAACAGTACTTTTGCTGGGGTACTGATTCTGTTTGTGCTACACACCATTGCTCATGGTTCTACCGTTAAAAGAAGTGACTGTTATTTCTTGAATTTCATCCCCCTCATCATCTCTCTGCCTTTACGTCCAGCTTCTCGTTCCTGTCTCCAGTAAAGGATAAAAATGTCTCCGAACAAATAAAAACTGCTGCAACTGTGACAGCTACATCTATTTTATGGACTGTTCCTTGGAAAGATGTTAGTTGCTCTGAAAAAATAATCAGAGCAAGTCTGTATATTATCAGAATTAACAGGGAACAAAGGGGGGGACCAAAACACTCCTGATTAGTTTTTTCAATTAGAATTTTCATGGCAATGAATGTCAAGAATAAATAATTATTCATCTCTGCTGTTTTGAGAAGGAGCCAAAAAACCATCAATAAATGTCCAGTCTGTTGCTGATCAATATTCATGGGTGAACCTAATCATTATGGCTGAATAGACCTTGCAGGCGTGGACACACTGCCTCGTTACACTTCTGCAGGCTGGAAACATAAAGGTGCATGTTCTCAGATTGTTCATTTACTCTACTTTATTACTCGCTTCTTTTCCTATGTGTCGACATGTCTGCTGTGACCAGTAATATGTATGTTTTGCACTAAATTAGTCTGACAGCTTTAATTGCTTTTCAAATACTGGTTTTTCGTAGCCTCTAAAAACATATCAAATATTTTTAAAACGTCGGTCATTTTGTTTATTTGACTTTTTCTTGATAATTTTTGTTCATTTTTGTTTACTTTCTTGATTATTTTGCCCAATTTGACTCATTTTCTTGATTATTTTGTTTGTTTTTCCACATTTTTCTAGTTATTTGGTTCATTTTTTGCATTTCCTTGGTTAGTTCAATCAATCAATCAATCTTTATTTGTATAGCGCCAATCATAATCACTGATTATCTCCAGGCGCTTCACAATTCAAGGCCGAAATCTCATCAATCAATCAATCAAACTTTATCAATCAATCTTCCTCCTGCCGGATCCGTTAGTTTGTTGATTTTGTTCAATTTCTTGACTATTTTCTTCATTTTTTAAAATTTTCTTGGTGACTTGGCATACCTTCACTCATTTTATTGCTTATTTCTGCCCCTTTGTTTATTTTTTATTGGTTTCTTGATCATCTTTGTTCACTTTCTTCATTATTTTGTTCAATTGTACTAATTTTCCAGACTATTTTGTTTGATTTTCATCATTTTTGTGGTTATTTGTTTCATTTTTGCACATTTTTTTCAGGTAATTCATTTCGTTCAGTTTCTTGATTATATTTCTTGTTTATTTGGTTTTTCACTAATTTTCTGAATTATTTTGTTCATTTTTAAAAATCTTTGGCTGAACGTTCAGCTGTCACTCCTATGAATAACTGAAGAATGTGGCATAAACAATTTTCAGTATAGTACTAATTCAAAAAGTCTGTGTCTGTGGTTTCCTTCTCAAGTCATCACATTCACAAGGTTTTTTTTAATTGATTAGAGGTCTTGGGGCAGAAATAATCTCAATCTATTCTCAAAATTTAAGCAGGTAGAGGCCCAGCTCGCTGGCTTGGAGCTGGACGTGGAACGCCTAAGGTCATGGTTACCCAAATTTTAAGTTGTTCAAGATTTTTCATAGACACAACTATAGTATTAGTGTGAAATGTCTACTTTATTTCCTTCCTGAGGTATCACATTCACAAGATAGTTGTTGATGACGCCACCTGCCTGCCTGCCCGCCTGCCTGTCCGCCCGCCCACCCGCCCGCCTGCCCGCCTGCC
>JAQQAE010004106.1:0-19232 GCA_029823295.1 Pseudamia nigra | reverse complement strand
GTACTGAGCCTTGCGGAACGCCATAGTCAACTTTAGATTGAGTGGATGACTGATCATTGATACGTACAAATTGAAATTTTGGCTGCTTTTGTTTGTTTTAATCATTTTGTTCATTGCTGCTCATTTTGCAGGTAATGCCGTTCATTTTTGGACTATTTCATGCTTACATTGCTAATTTTTGCTCAGGTTTTTAAACATTTTATTCATGTTTTATTTAATTTACCTTTTTCTTATTTGTCTTCTTCATAATTTAAATCATTTTTAGTATTTTCTTGAGAGTTTTTCTTAATTTTTTGCTCATTTTCAGATAATTTTGTTCAATTCTATGTATTTTCTGCATATATTGCTATTTTTGGTCATGTTCTTGGACATTATATTCATCTCAGTTTTTAATTGCTCATTTTTATCATCTTCCACATTTTCTTCATTTTCTTGATTATTTTACTCATTTGTTGCCAATTTTTGTTCATTTAAAAAAAAATCTACTGCTGCTGGCCTTCAGCGTCTTACATCAAATCAATGAAATAAGTTTGACTTTGGTTTTTTCACATGTAATTCTCATTTCTGTAAAAGAGTTAAATACAGAACGTGCTTTGACGGAGACATTTCCAGTATGAACATGTTTTGTGACAGATTAGACTTTCTAGCATTCATTACTTGGGTCTTGAGCTGAAAAAGTTTGTGAGACTCAAAGAAACGTGTGGAGCTGTTGTTGCAGAGGAGTTTGCATTGATGCCTGAATACCTCAGAGACGCTGCAGACAGCCCCCGAGGACTTTTCATCAATAATTTTCAATTTCCGGCTGTGCAGAAAACGTATTTACAGGCCGAGAAGAGGATGACAAAGAAGCAGCACAAGTAATTTCATTCAGATTCCATTCACCTGGATTGTGGTGCAGCGTTGCACAATTTTCAGCAGCAAGAAACTCCAAGCTCTCACAGATAGAGATGGAACTACAGTATGTGGCCCGAGGGGGAAGAAGCTGCTGGTGTTAAATAATGAGTCAATGGCACATCAAGTTTAGTCTAAACAATTGCAGAGTGCAGTATTAAATCAAACTCTCTGACTTTTGTTCAATGTTGGATTTTTCTTGTTCATCTTGAGAGAAAATGTGGGTAGTGGGTTTATTTATTTATTTTGGTATTTTTTAAATTGAATATAGTATAATGTTCCTGCCATGGATACAGATTTGTTTATATTCTTATTTTCTTTTCAGAACTAATTTTATTCATTTAGGTTTTTTTTTGTTTTCTTTCTTTTTTGGGTCATTTTTGGTTTTTTTTTTCTCTTTTTCTGATTTTTTGTCTTGGTTTGTTTGGTGGGTTATTTGATTTATTTTGTTTTTAATTTTGTTTGTTTCTTGATCAATTTTGTTTATTATTGGTCATGTTTGCATGTTTTCTGGATTATTTGGTTTGTTTTGGTTACTATTTTGGTAGTTCTTGGTTCATATTTGTTTATTTTGTGGATTATTTGATTTATTTTGTCTATCATTTTGTTTGCTTTCATTTATTTTGTTCCTTGTATTTTAAAAAATCTGTTTTTGTTCATTTTGTGTATTATTTTTCGTGTTTGTTGTTGCTGTTGATTTTGCTTTTTATTTGTTTGGGTTTTTTTAAATTTTGACATTATTTTGTTTGTTTGTTGTTAATGTCTTTTGTTTGATATAATATAATTTTGTTCAATTTGTTCATTTTGTGCCTTACACTGTTTTTGTTGTTTGTGGGTTTTTTTGTTTGTTTTTTTCACTTTATGGATTATTTTGTTTATTATTTTGTTTGGTTTTTGTCTAATTTTGTTTTTTATGTGTATGTTTTGTTCATTTCTATATACATTTGTTTGATATGTACATCATTATATGCATTTGTGTTTGTTTTTGTGCATTTTGTTTATTATTTTCTTTCCTATCATTTTTCTTCATTTTTGCTTAGTAGCAGATGACTTTTGTTCATTATTGTGCATTTTTGTTTGTTTTGTGCATTTTTTGTTCATTGTTGTCACTTTGATTATTATTTTATTCATGTTCTGTGGATTATTTTATTGATTTTAAGTCACTGTTTATTTTGTTGCTGTCAAAATGAAAAAATAAATACATAGATGTACATCTTACTGATTTAAATTAAAAGAGTAAAATAATTTTGTAAAATTATATGATCTGTGGACTCATTTGCATTCATAACAAATGCACATATTTCTCATTAAAATTAATTTTTCTAAGTTTGGTCTCAGTTTTGCTTTTTTAGTTGCTTATTTCTTTTATTTGTGTTCAATTCTCACAAACCTACGCCTTAACATTTTACCAAAACACCCAAAACAAAGTGTCCATTGTTCAAAATTTTCATTATGACACAGACACACGGGAATAAAAATGTCCCCCAAATAAACCTGCTGAGAAACACATCTGCTGTAATGTTGTAAGATGGTTGCAATGCAGCTGGCAAACACACAAGAACAAATGAAAGGCTTTCAGTGTGGAGATGTGCTGCGAGAATGGAGAATATTTGGTGAGAGACAGCTTTTGCGGAACAAATATTTCAGAGCTCTGTGAATGTCATAAATTGGAGGGGATGAGTGAGTTGAGAGCTGCTTTTGGGACACCGGTAATTTATGAGGGAACATCCGAACTGTGTTGCATTTCCCCTAATCTTGCAAAATGTGCAAGCACTGTGTTTGTCAGCTGCTTGGGGGATTAATTAGCATAGCGGTGTTGGAAATGGATCCGCTGCAGAATAGGACTGTCCCGTATTTCACACACTGTCAGCGGGCCAGCAGAGAGCGACAGCTCTGAAAACACTGGTAACTATGTACATTTCCCATGGCATGATACTGCAATAGCATTTCATGTGGCATCAGAGTCTTATTGTGCTGTAGAAAAGTGAATTAGTAAAAAAAAAGTGATTTGAAGAGAGTAAAAGACAATGTGACAAGCAGCGTGAAGGATGGAACACGAGAAAAATATAGAAGCAACAAGACACAACTAGACACAGATGATTGATGGAAAGATGAAAACATAACAACAACAGGATGGAAATAATGTGAAATATACAAGACAAAACAAAAAAAATAACATAAAAGATGTGCAAAGTGAAAATGACAGAAAAGATGTGATAAGACAAAACCAGAATGATGTAAAATTCTGATGAAAAGGATAAAAAAGCAATGGAACCCAATAAATCAGATGTACAAATACAAAAAGCATCAGAGGGTTGGTGCATCCCCTGTGTACACAGAGAGCAAGAGACAGTAATAATTTTGAATGATCCAGACCTGAAATAATTTCATGAATTCATCTGGGGTCTGTCATACAGTATTTTACCTTCAACCAAATCATTTTGCAGTAATTTTGTGGCTAAGATTAGTTCTGTATTCACATGGTTTGCTGGGATATCATCAAAAATTTATTGTGGATATGAAGTCACATTATGACTTCAGCATGACTGCAAAAGGTTCAGGTTATATTGAGACTGAGGTCACTTTTGTAGCATGGCTGGATGTTGAGATATGATGGAAAATGATGTTTTAGGTGACCTTGACCATAAACGATCCACCCCAGAAGTGACTTATCTCGAGATATCCACCTGTGTAATATTCACAACAAGTTTGGTATCATCAAAGTGATATTCCCAAGTTTGGTGGAAATCCATTTTTGTGTTTTGGAGTTACCCCGTGGACAAGCACGCACTTACAAGGGCACACAGACACACACACACACACACATAGGGGACAAAACAATAACCGGCTCGCCGCTTTATCTGTGCGCTGGATCAAGATCCAATAAAACAAGACGCATGATGAAAAAAACTTGTCAAAAATAAAGCCATAACAAGACAAAACAAAGTGAAAGGTAAAATGAAAAAAAACTTACTAGCATGAAAATAATGAAAAAGAGGCAAAAAGACAAAACCAAATAAAAGAGGCAAGATGAAAAGACCTTAAAAGATTCAGCAAAATGTAAACAGAAATGCAACAAAATAAACCTTGAATGAAAGATGCAACTAGATGAAACAACATAAAAGACACCAGATAAAAAGACCTTAAAGGTGTAATGAGATGAAAAACAAGATAAAACAACATAAATGAAATGGAAAAAAAGTACACATGATGTAAAAGACGCAAGGATATTAAAATAATGTAAAAGCAAAAGGACTTAAAATACACAGCAATCGGAAAATTTCAGAAAAGACTCAACGAGATGAAAATGACGAGTGCACTTCCTCACTTTCTATTGCTGTTTTTGTACGTGCACTGCTGCCATTATAGTACATAGGTTTGACTTATACTGTATAATCCAAGAGTGTCTGGTTACCTATTTCACTGCAATTGTATTATTTTATTATTATTATTTTATATTATACGTTTACACTTTTTATTTGAGGTGAGAGAGAAACAGCAAACAGTGTGTGTCCCGTACATACAGTATACGTAGTGTACTGACAATAAGAATCTTTAAATACTGAATTTTGCATTCCAAACAAGAAAATGAATACAATTTAAAAGACATAGCAATACAGAACAGTGTCAAAGATGCAGCAAGATGAAAATGAAAAATATGCAGTGAGGTGTAAAGGATGCAACAGTCTAACACATTCCTATTACCAAATTATTATGCCCTTACATACAGGGCACCCCAAGCACATCATATTATGGCAGACAGGGAAAGTCCAGTAGGTGCTAAGACAATCAGTATGGTAACCGTGGAACATTGTCACTATTTTTTGAGCCGATTTTGTGTAAAAATGACAAAGGTAAGGATTACACACCGCATGCAAAAATACACTGCCTCATAAGGGATCTCGAAGACCTGTCTCCTGCAAGAATGTCCACGTGTTGAAATGGTATGTTCTGCTCGTTGACATGGGATGATTTGTGACCAAGGATTAGTATGATGACTTGGAAGTGAGACTAGGTTGGACAAGACAAAAACAATGTAAGATGCACCGTGCAAAGACAATGTAAAAGATGCAATGGGAGCAAAAAGGACGAAAAGACAAAAAACATGGCGTAAGCAATGTGAACGATGCAACAAGCTCAAAATGCTGTAAAAGACAGAGTAAGACAAAATGAAGCATAAAATGGAACGAGACAAAAATGATGCAAAAATTGACAAGGTGATAACAATGTAAAA
The DNA here is from genome assembly GCA_029823295.1 of Pseudamia nigra. NCBI lineage: Eukaryota > Metazoa > Chordata > Actinopteri > Kurtiformes > Apogonidae > Pseudamia > Pseudamia nigra. The sequence continues at coordinate 14,107 of JAQQAE010004106.1, read as the reverse complement.
GTTTTAACTATACATAACTAGATGAATGCCAAGACAAAAATTATGTCAAAAAGCTACCAAGATGAAAATGATATGAACAATGTAACAATGTAAAAAAGACATAACGAAATGAAAGACACTCCAGTGCAAAAACAAGGTAAAATGACCTAAGAGATATGACACAACATCATGTAAGACATAAAAATGATTTAAAAAGTACAAAAGGACTTTAAAAAAATTAGCCGCAATGAGACAAAAATAGAGAAAAGAATGCAACAAGCCTAAAACACAGTACAATACACAATAAGATGAAAACAATGCAATTGACCTAACTCTCTTAAAGGACATAGCTAAATGAAAATAGTATAAGTGTTCAGTCCCAGATTGCATGACAAATTTCTCATTTTGTTAAACTTACAAGACAGCATCGAAAAACATCCCATGTTTCATTTGAGGGTGTGATCAAATCAAACCTAAACCCCAAAAAGTACATTAGAGTAAATCTAATTTTCACAACACAAAGATATGCGCTAATTAGAGTTCTATTTCCAACCTCTATCTGACCCCAGCAACTTTTTAGGGATTATTTAGGATTTCATGTAACGGCTCCATCTCTCCTCTTTTTGGAGACACCGTTTACTCAGGAGCTCACTGTGGGATTTATTAGATGAAAAATGAAAGTCTTTTACATAAATAACTTCTGCTACTTACTGTAGGTTAAGTTTTCATCAAGTCAGAGATCTCATGAGACCGTTGCTCCTTATTTCACCCTCAGACATTTACATTGTTACACAGTCGGTCATTAATCTGTGGTTAATTGCAATAAGGGATCTCCTTTACCTTTTCCTGCAGTGAGTAAGCTCTACAGTTATCTGGCTTGGTTATCTCAGAGACAGGGTGTAATCATAGCTGCATGCAGCAGGGCTTTATGTGTTGGCAAGGAAACGCAAACAAAGCAAAATCTTACTCCTTAACAAAATGTCAGTTACATGTCCAGCACTCTTAAAAATGCCCTGCAGTTAATTTGCATTGTGGTCTTTTCAGGCTGAAATCTGGACTTTCTTCCTTTTCTGCAATGGATTTCTCTATGTATAGATTGTGAACTTTGGTGCCAAGAAGCTAAACGGATGGGGATGGGCCAATTTTTGGTTGTGAGCTTAAACCATTAAGATTTATTCAACCAAGCTGAAGCAACATTCGTGATTAAAACAGGTTCTAGTGAATTAAAAAGTGACATCTGACATCACTACACAGTGCAGATGGCAGCGTGGACCTAAATCTACTTGCAGCCAAGCAGCGACCTTCACACCCGAGCCCAGAGACAAATGCAGAAATATCATCAACAGCAGTACCATCAGTGTCCACTGGGGGCTGAACCCAAAAGCGAGTCAATCCCTATAGAGTACGATGTAAAAATCTCCAATGGTAGAGCAAAAATAAAAAGCCTGGTACATACCTGATTTTTGGTCTCTATTGTTTTTTTTTCCCTCAGTACAGGGGCTAAATTGTTGTGTAACTCACTCATTTGTATGATCCAGGCCTCAATATTGTGTAGATATTGTGCACAATTAAAGGCATGAGTTCTATGATTGACAGGCGCGTCTTTGCCAGAGGCTTTACCGTTTCATTTTACCCACCTCCACTCCAGTCACACTTCACAGCTAAGTCCATTTTTCAATCAGAATGAACAGACAGCTGTGCCAATATGATGGTGCCCACAGGCTCCTTGTTTGAGCTTCCAAATGGTTCTTCAGAAACCTATGAGTGATGTGACAGAGGATTTGTTCATCTTTTATATACAGGCTGATGAGAGAACGTGAGTAACATACCGAAACAGACAAATGAAGCCACAAGAGTGTAATTAAGCATGACTAACTCACTACTGTTCTAAGGCCAGCATGACAAGTAAGGGCGTTTACACACCAAGGGCATGACAACAAAATGATATGAGACCGATGAGATGAGATGAAGTCTATTGTCCCAAAGGATATTTATCTGGGCTAAAACTGCCAGGCACAGCTGCATTTACAACTTAATATGACTAATTCACTGCTGATCTAAGGCCAGCAGGACAAGTAACGGCCTTTACACACCAAAGATGGAGAAATAAAATTATGTGAAACCAATGAGAGGAGATGAGGAAATGAGATGAGATAGTGAGATGATGAGCTGAGATAATAAGATGGTATGAGATGACATGACATGAGGTGATAAGATGATGAGATGAGATGATGTGATGAACTTTATTGTCCTGAAATACAAGTGCCAGGCACTATTACATGAAAAGCATCCACATAAGCATAATTACACAAAGAAAACACAAATAACAGTACAACCACAGACTGTATATTTAACTGGACAAAATGACCGTGACGTCACCCATTAGTTTCTGAATGGCCGTTTTGAGGCCAATCGGGTTGTCACTTCCTGGACGGCATATTGGAGCCAAAAACAGGATGTTACCATATTTGGACAAACAACAGCAGGGCTTACGAAACATTCATGCCAGGGGACTCATGGGAAGCTAAAATTAGCAGCTAGCTTACTGATGCAGTAAAACTTCACCACACAGGTGTCAAACAAAGTCATATTACAGTGTTGTTAGTGTAAACACTTACTCACAGCTGCAGCATATCTCATGTATAACTATGAACATATTGAATAAATAGGAGATACGAAGGTCGGAATCAGTCCGACTTCAGTAGCAAGGTGCTGCTATAGCGACATGTCAATCAAACCCCAGCACGGCAGTGATTTGTTGGCTTATTAGTTGTAATGTCTTAATAATGAAGCAAAAGTTAAAGATGGACCACAATGTTACTTATTAGAGGGTCCAAATAAAATGTTTGAGACCATGATGACCCATGAAAAAAATTTATTCACTTAGTATTTTCAGATAGAAGTCCAAGGTATCTCTATGGGAAAAAAGCTTCTTGGAGCCGGATGATCAGTTCCCCTGCAGCCAAGCGGTGGGATTACAACGTTACGTTACTTATGCACTGGCCTCAGTAAACAGCCCCAGTTGTTGCCCCTTGAGTACCACCAACAACAGTGATGTACTTCATTCCCCCCACAAAAATGTTGTGCAAAACTATTCACACTGGTAACAATGCAAGTTTATGCAGTGTTTAAAAAAAAAAAAATCAAATATATTGGCATCACTGTACTGGTCAGAAATAGTAATGGCTTCACCATCACCTGATGGCATGAGATGAGACCTGGAGCCTCAGATGCAGACTGTGGGTCTGCTGCTCTCATCAGACTCTCTACTTCCATCTGTGTCCAGTTTCTATCTAGGTAATAAGGCCCACGACCAGGCTGGATCTGATTTATATGATATCCATGTTACACAAACTCCTCATTGTCCTCAAAATTTAGTTAGTTGTGTGTTGATGCCTTGTCCTTCAAATACCTTTTCATCTTTGTGTAATTTGTCAAACAGAACAGCTCCAAGTCAACAAGTGCATCATGGTTTTGTCATGAGATGCCAGCTTCAAACAAATGATTGGATGTCTTTGTTCATACTACAAAAGCTCAGAAAAACCGACCTTCATCAAAAGCAACATGTAGCAATACATTCACATTCTATGATGTAGCCATTATACAACAGCTGAAAGAAAGAATCCAGTCTAGGGGTGCAGATATGGTCGATTATTTATTAGACGTTAATGTGCTTTATGGATAAGAGAGAAAACATGAGACTAGAATTGCTCCAGTAGCACTTTGTGGCCTCTGAAATGTAAGAAAACTATTTCCAAAAGCAACTAAGTGGTTCGAATGTCTCTTGGCATTTCAAGGTTTTAATGGGTCATTAAATGAGAGAGAATCAGCATGATGCACTCAGGTTGCCAAAACATGTGGTAAGTGCACTTAGTGCATTCTGCCATTTCCATACGTATATGTGCACTAATTTCCAGACACATGAGTCAGTAACATGAACATCTCACCATGTACGGTACAGTATGCAGACACACTGTACAAAATGTTGCTAAGACTCCTGATTTCTAGTTGTGTTTTCACCACAAGCATGCATGCAACATAGACACAGTTTAATTAATTAATGTTGTTTATGTACCGTAGGTGAATTGTGGACATGACACATCCTTCACTCCTTAAAACTGCTACTGTCCAATCCTGGTTTTAACTATACCTTTGTTTGTTTCATTAAAGCAGAATAAACGAAGATTAAGTATTAAATTAACAAACTGAATAAACTGATGATGGAAAAATAAAAGAAATCAACATAAAATTTAAAAAGAAATCTTGGAAATTAACAACATATCAACAAAGGGAACAAAAGTGAGCAGAGAATGAACAAAAATCCACAAAAATTATTAAATATTCCAGAAAATAAACATTTAGGAAAACAGTCAAGATAGTGAACAAAATAAGTCTTAAATCATCTAAATAAATAAACAACATTGAAAAAAAATAGCAAAAATGAACAAAAATAATCCATAAAAATCAACTGAATTCATCAAAATATGAAAAAAATAATAAAGAAAGTGAACTAAAATGACTAAAGATAAAAAAGAATGATTAATAGTGAACAATCCAATGAAGAAAATGAGCAGAAGTAAAGAAACTGCAGAAAAATAATGAACAGGAGTATCAAAATGAACATAGCAAGAACAAAATAATCAAGACAAGGAGCAAAAACAATTTAAAAATAAATAAAAAGATGAAAATTAATGACAATAAAAACATCAAGTGAGTGAAACATGAATAATGAAGAAAATGAATGAAATTATGAAATAAATGATTGAACAAATCTGCAACACAACTACTCTGTAATGCCTGACCCCAGAAATAATAGACAGAAAATTATTTTTTTTTAATCTGAAGGCTTTATTTGGCCCTTAAACAAAATTAAAAAATAAATAAATAAACAAAAATAATTTCCCTATGTTTTTTTTTGTACCGTGTTTGGTACATCGGGCATTACATATAATTGACCTCCACGATGGGGCAGAAAACAAGTAACAGATTGTACTGTATATAACAGTGCTTTGACCAAAGTTTTTACCATATGGTGATGGAATAGGTCTAAAAAATGTGCATATCATATGTGATACCCACATTATAGGGTTAAAATGACACAAACCATTTTGTTTCCCTGAACCACATTTGGGTAAATGGATTATAGAGATATAAATACATACAGTACACATTTGTGTGTGTGATTACATTGACTTTGATAATATTAAATCAAAATCAACAAAATTAATTAAATAATCCAAAAATCAATAAAATGAACTCAATGAAGAAAATTATTCACAATATGAACAAATGTAACAAAATAGGGACTATAGTCATGATGAGCTTGAGCAACAGTAATCTGTTTATTACCTCAATTTTGACAAAAATAATGCACCCCCTACCACCAATACACATCTAAAGAAACTCTGGGAGAGTTGGTCACATTATGCCACATTTTCATTTTGAAATGGAACCATTTGTTTCACTTTTTATTTGTTCAGGCTTAGGGACTCTGTAACCTGGGGCCCCAGTGGCTCCTGTGGTTTTGTCCAGTGGTGGAAGTAACATATAACAAATCAAAATCAAAAAATCTAAAAAATACCAAAATATCCAACAAAATGAACAACATGGTCAAATAAATAAATGAACAAAAACAAAATTAATCAGAGAGCTATTCCACAAAAATCACCAAAATCCATAAAAATAATTACAAAAAGGGAAAAAAATTAAAAATTGAACAAAAAAAATTTACCAAATGATCTGAAACTTGAACAAAAATGAGCAAAAATACACAAAATATTCAATAAATTGAACAAAAACAAAAAAAATCAGGTAATGACCATTTTTTTTTAAATCAACAGAATGAACAAATGAATAAAAAATGGATGAAAATGACAAGAATAATAGACAAAATAATGAAATACTAACAAACTGGTGTTAACATGCTGACTGCTAAAACATGTCATGTCATTTTTGTAGATAACCGGAAAATAACGCTTTTTAGATTGTAATGGTTGCCAAGAGGGTCAGAGTGAGGAATAGGCATGAAGCCCGTTCTTTAAAGTTAGGGAAAGAGGATGAGGGTGAGGGACAGGAACACACACAAACACCATGAATCACACAAAACAAATGGAGTGAAACAAGATCCCCAGTCTACTGTGTGGTAAACTAGGGACTTGAGACTCCTTCCACCTCCTTCTAATAAAATGTCACTCTTCCCCTTAGATACACCACCTCAGTTTAGTCTTGTGGCAGCTCAAACACCATTCTTATGCATCACATGACTATTTTAAAACATTATGCTTTTTCAGGAAAATGTTTTAAATCTATTATACCTTGTGAATCTATGCTTGTTTGCTTCCTGGCTGTTCAAACAGGAGGCAGAGTAAACAAAACAAAGCTCCAGCCTCATCACAAGAAGTTAGCCAAACCTTCTCATACCAGCTTCTTGTAATTTCTTTCTCTGTCTTGGGTTTGTTGTTTGATATACATGTCCAGCTGGTCAGATCCAAGCTCTTTAACCCAAAGTTTGTTCTTATATGGAATGGTGGTTTTTAGGGGCAGAACCAAATTGGTTTTATCCATGCAAAAGCTGCTCCACCAAATGACTGTAAACAAAACCACGTTCTTCAGTGGATTTCCTTTTCCGGAATCTGGAGCTGTTGGCCACCAACCCAAAAGCTGCAGCAACACCCTAGCGCCCACTATTGATGGGCTGCCACCGGTTCACTCCATCATTGCCGGAAATAGCTCTGCTCTAAAATATAACCTTAGGTTGTGATAAAGTGTATGAACAAACAACCCATGTAGCTGCTTTTAAGAGCACAACCTTGTAACTAAACAGGGTGGGAGCAAAATACCACTTTGATTCTGCTGCTCTAGTGTCCTCCTTGAGGGCATACAGCAGCTTTCAAAGTGGTAAGAATGGCCCAATTGTGACCGAAAGGGCAGACAAATCATTTACATTGATCTAAAGTAGGCACAAGGAAATAAAACACCTATGAGAGCCAATTTTAAAGAGCATTCATTTGAAATATTTCTTGAGCTGTCTCTAAGTGCAGCCACGACTATTTCCTCCCCTCCTCTGTTCCTAATTGATAGAAATAGTCGAGGTACTAATGGATGTATGCCATCGGTCGTACTCCATCCTGTGTAAGACATGGGTTGGCTACAGAGGCTCCTTTGTCCTCAGCTTCTTTGCATTGATTTTTTGGCATTTAGTCGGTTTGGGGAATGGTACGGTGTGTAACATTCATAATACTGAGATGGCTTGTCGAAGGTTAAAAATCCATGCCTCCACTCTGCCATAAAAGGAATTAGGGTAAATGGTTTTTCAGCTGCTTTCTCTGTTGGATAGTCTTTAAACTCCTTCTCCCTGGAAATTTACACTGACTATGTTGCCATGTTTTTCCTCTAATTCTGAGGAAGGCAAAACTCATAATGAGCTGTGTACATGGCAAAGGAAAATGATTCTTCCAATAACATTCCTTGTTACATGCAGCTGCTTATATATGGATTATATTATATCAGGGATTTTTCAGAATTTCTACTAGTGGCAGATGTTTCACTGTACCTCTTTAATTCTTCCAAACAACACCCTGCAAATGTCACCTTTTCAATGTTTTCATGTTTCTAAAACCCTGCTGATATTGTCTGTCTTAATGTATAAAAGTAAGCGTGTTTCTCCTTCTCAATCTAATTGCGGACATCTGTAGGACATCTCCATTTTCAACACCCGTCATATTTTGGGTGGCTGTATCTTTGGAGGTACAGCGGTTCATCCAATAACGGGAGAGTTGGTGGTTCAAACCCATTCTGTCATTCCATCCTTAGGCAAGACGATTTAACCCACTCTGTCCCCAGTGTCAGTGACATTGGTGTATGGAAGTGAATGAATATTTGGTGGTGGTTGGAGAGGCTGTTGGCGCAGGTTGGCAGCCCAGAACAGCTGTGGTGTGACTGTGGAGTGAATCAATAATGGATTCAGTATCAAGCACTTTGTGTCAAGCGTTGTATAAATGTAGCCCATTATTATTAGTATGTACGTATAAACCCCAATTACAACTAAGTTGGGATGTAAAACTAATAAAAAATAGAATAGAGTGGTGCCCTGGATCACAAATTTAATCTGTTCCGGCGTCACGCTCTGTGTCCGAATCATTCATTATCCGAAGCAACTTTTTCCATAGGAATACATGTAAAACAAATTCATTCGTTCTGGACCCACGACAACCTCCCATATGAAGTACGTATTACACACCCGTATGTGCACATTTATTCATTATTATTATTTGAAAAGGAAGTTATGTTAATTATCTAAAACAGAACGCATGAAATGATTTAGAATGTATTCTTACCTTGACTTATGACTTGGTAGTGTGTCAGTGGACACTGCACACATCCATAACTTTAAACAACTCCAGACACCGGAGCTGCCAGCTCTAACACAGGCAGAGGCTGCTAACACAGGCGGTTAATGGCTAACGGCTGTTAGCCGTGTCGGCATGGGACCTGGGCAGCGCTGTGTCCGGGCCGTGTCGCCACGTCTGGGCCGACACTCCAACATAGCGCTGTGGAGGCTACGGCTAACAACATTGCCGGCTCCGGAGTGGAGTTAGCTTATAATGGCAGAGGCTAGGACACACAGGACCACGCTCGGGTTTTGCATTGAAGAGTTGAGCTGATTCAAAGATGCCGATGGTGAGGCAGTCTTGCTTCACAGCTGGCTAGCTGCTAGTGCTAGTGGCTAGCAATAGCGCCAGTTAGCGCTGTCACTTCCGGGTGAGCGTGCTCTGACCTCCGGGTCCTTCTCGTCGAGACCTGGAAGTGACGCATACGTGACCCGGGCGTAGACACATCTTCTTTCGTTGAGTGAATTTTTTTTCCGTTATGCGGTTCAAATTTTTGCCAATTTTTTCTTCGGTATCTGAATTTTTTGTTGTCAGAATCATTCGTTATCCGGGGTACCACTTTATAATGATTTGCAAATCCTTTTCAAATTATATTCAAATCAATACATTACAAAGATATTTTTTTACAAATATTCACCCATTTTAAATCTGATGCCTGCAACATGTACCACAAGAGCTGGGACAGAAACATGTTTACCACTGTTTTACATCACCTTTCCTTTTAATAATGCTCAATAAAAGTTTAGGAACTGAGTTTTGAGAATTGTTGAAGCTTTCTAGGCAGAATTCTATTGCATTCTTAGTTGATGTATGACTTCAGTTACTCACCAGTCTGGGGTCTCCACTATCATATTTTGTGTTTCATAATGTGCCACACATTTCCAATGGGAGACAGTTGTGGACTGCAGACAAGTCAGTCTAGTACCTGTATTGTTTTAGTACGAAGCCATGCTGTTGTAACAGGTGCAGAATGTGCCTTGGAGTTGTCTTGCTGAAATAAGCAAGAAAAAAACATTGCATGGATGCAGCAAATGTTGTTCCAAAGCCTGTATGTACCTTTTAGCATTAATGGTGCCTTCACAGTTGTGCAAGTCATGCATGCCATGGGCACTAACAACACCCCATACCATTACAGATGCTGACTTTTGAACGTTGTGCCGATAACAATCTGGATGGTCCTTTTAGCCCGGAGGACACGACATCCATGATTTCCAAAACCAATTTGAAATGTATACCCTTCAGAGAACAGCACACTTTTCCACTTTGCATCAGTCCATCTCAGATGAGCTCAGGCCCAGAGAAACCAGTAGTATTTCTGGGTCTTTTGATATGTCTTTCACTTTGCATGGTAGCATTTTAACTTGCACAGATGTAGTAATGAACTGTATTAACTGACAATGGTTTTTCGGAAGTGTTCCGGAGCCCACACAATGATATCCATTACAGAATGATGTCAGTTTTTAACGCAGAGCCGCCTGAGGGATTGAAGATGACATTCAATGTTGGTTTTTGATTGTGCCGCTTAGATGCAGAAATTTCTCCAGATTCTCTGAATCTTTTGATCATATTATGGAATTCTATGCTATTGTACACTAAAAAAATTGTAAATTGGTTGCTCATGTAATTGTTCACATCAAAGTTATGAAACTTGCCCCATCTCTATGTTTGTGAAAGACTGAGCCTTTCGGGGATGTTCATGTCACTCACTTGTTTCCAATTAACCTGTTCACCTGTGGAATGTTCCAAACAGGTTTTTTTTTTTTTTGCATTTCCCTACTTTCCTAATCTTTTATTGCCCATTTCCCAGCCTCTCCGTACTGTATTGCAGCCATCAAATTCAAAATGAATGAATATTTGTAGAAGAACAATAACGTTTATCCGTTTGAACAATTAAATATATTTTCTTTGTAATGCATTGAATAGAATATAGGTTGGAAATGATTTGCAAATATTCTATTCTGTTTTTATTTACCTTTTACACGATGTCCCAATTTCACTGAAATTGGGATTTGTACCACTCAGACAACAAAGAGTACAACAAAGAGTGCAGCAAGGATGCTACTTAAAAAATGATGTGGTTTGACTGAAACTGGCTTTTACTTGCATTTCAGTGTGAATAGTATGAACACACCATATTACATGCTTTGTCCAATGGACTTCTAATTTGAAAAATTTTGGGTATTGTTATCAAAAAATTATCTATGGTCAAATTTAGGGATAAAATGAGTTTAAAACATTCTAAAACAATGTGATTTTTAAACAGCAAGACTGACTGAGGATCAGCAGATTTTTGTTAAAGGAAAGTATGTAAGTATGAGAAATTTGGAAAAGTATGTTCTTCAAAGGAGGATATGAAGCAATTTGGATAATTACACTCTGTGATAGAATTAAAGATGCACTATGGTGGACTTAGAGGGCCCTATTTGCAGAAAAGGAATAGGGCATGCATACCGGTAATCATATTTTCATTAGTGTATAATCACCTGCAGATAAGAATCATTGTGTCTTATTACTTTAGCATAAACCATTTTTATGTATATAGGGAGGGTCTCCTTCCACAAGTCCACCATGTTTGTGCCATAGTCTACAATGAGCAGCCAAACACTGACTCTACTGATGGACATACTGCAGCCACCGTGGATGGGCTGAAGAGTCACTATCTCACTTAATTTGGCACTGTCCAACTCTCAGTCACTTCTGGCACAGTGTTTTCAACTGGTTCTCTCAGCAGTTTGGTACATGCATTTGTTCTGATTGCACCGTGGCTCTTTGAATTTTTAATGACTCTTCCCTTCTACCATATACTGGTTATTGCTTCGAATTATTTGTACGGTATTTTCCGGGTGATATGTCGCTCCTTTATGTTAGTCGCACGAGCCAAAAAATGCATGATGAAGAAGAAAAAAACATGTATTAGTCGCTCTGCAGAACAGGTTGCATCTGTTTGGGGAACACACGTCAACCGCGCGGCGTGCCAGAAGGAAGAGCTCGCGGCTCGTCTCCTCTAGCGGCTGTCAGTGTGACAAACACTCTATAGTCGAATTTAGTCAAAATACAAGTCGCTCCAATGTATTTGTTGCTCCCCTCGTCAGACTATGCAAAAAAAAGCAACTTTTAAAAACGGTACTCGTTTTTACTGTTGGCTGATCTTTTTTTGGAATTTGTTTTATTTTCTTCAAATTAAACAGAAGTTGACTGGACAAAATAGGAAATTCATTCAAATTGTCCACAATGAAATACAAATCAAAGCAAGTTTAATTTAATTTGCACTTTTCCATCTGGCTGAAGTTTTTTGGCTTCATGGCTACGTCATCATTTGACCAAACAGCAACAGATTACTTTCCTCCAAGCACGGAAAACTAGATACTGAGTCATTTTTGCAATGGTACAGATTCCCTTCTACACTGAGTCATTCATCTTTCATGTGTTTTGAATATTTATGCATGCATGTGAATATGAGCTAACCTGGGATTTCAGCTCATTTTGTGAACATTTAAATGGTCCAAACCTGCTCGTTCCCCAAACAACATCACATTTGCCTCCGAGTATGTTTTCAGGCAAGCAATTATGCGGCAGGTGTAAAAGGCAAGTAATATCCTGTGAAAGCACCCAGTAAGCTCTCACACACACACACCACACACTAATTTAACGGTGCTACATTAAGTCTGTGGATTCACATTCCGGCATAAACAAATCACCAGAGAAGAGTTTGCGTCTCAGTCACAGCCAGCCTCAGGCTTCTGTCGCATTTGTACTTAGAAGTACACAAACGCGATATTGCAATTGGTGCTTTTATTGCAGGAACAGTTTCACCTGAAAGAGATGCATCAGGGGAATAAAGCAACGTAGGGCTTACTTAATTGACTTTGTTTCAGATCAATAGGAATTGATTGTTTGGATTTGGGGCTGTTGACTGGACAAATCCAGTAATTTGCAGACTTTATCTCCTGTTCAGGGACGTTGCTGCACACTTTTCACACTGTTTCTTATCAGCCTGTTTGTGGAGTGTGAAAAAAAGTGTCTGTAAGAAGACAAGTGGTAATCTACAATCTTAATGTTACCAACTCTTAAATTAACAAGATAAGAACTTTTCTAAACGGTGTAGTAAACAACCTGTAGCCACAGTTCATTAAACATGTCCACTCTTCATCTTCATTTTTGTTAATTTCTTTTATTGTTTGGTGCATTATCTGATCATTCTGCTGGTTGTTTTCATTTTGTTGATTATTCGATTCATTTTGGATTATTTTCTTTCTTATTTATTAACATTTTTTAACTTTTTCTCATATTCTTTATTATTTTATATATTACTTTCTTCCTTTTTTGCAAATTTTTGTGAAAATTGCCTATTACTTGGGATAATTTTCCATTATTTTTTGTTCATTTTGCTTATTTTGTTCTTGTTTTGCTGCTTATTTGTTCCTTTTTGTTCATTTTGTTGATTTTTTTCATTTGATTATTTTGCACCTATTTTCTTCCGTTTTTTGGCTTTTTGTGTCTTTTTTTTTACTCATTTTTGTGCGTTTCTTAGAAGATTTTTGATCATGTTGCTTATTTTTTGTTTTTGTTCATATGTGTTCATTTTCTTGATTATTTGGTACATTTTTCCTAATTTTCTTGAACATTTTGTTAATTTTTCCTCTGTGTCTTCATATTTCTGTTAATTTTTGAACGATTTTCTGGATTATTTTGTTCATTTTTTTCCTTTTTGGATTATTTTGTGCATTTTTTTTCTCATTTTGTTGCTTAATATGTGCATATCTTAAGATGAATTTGTTGTTCGATTTGTTCCCTTTATTAAGTCGTGGAAAACACAAACTGATGGAATGACAATGAGTCCAAATGCAGAAAATGAACTGTCCCAGGAGGATCCAGAGATGCCTGACTGAGCATGTTGTCTCTACGTTTTACGATCACTCCTGCAGTTTTGGATGTCTCCTTTATTGTTCTCAGACCTGATGTGAATCAGATTAAAATGAAGAAGGAGATTTATTAATTTGGTGCTAAGGAGACAAGAAGTGAGACAAAGACATGACACTTGTCTTCATTAAAGTCAACTAAGTCATCACCCAGGCCTCGTAATGACCTGAACACAGAGAGGGATGCCTGAGGTGTCTGTACAGCCTGAAGGATAAATGTGGCATTTCACTGGGACCCAAAGTTTGAACAATTCATCCTAAACTGCTATAATATCTCCAGTTTTACCAATGAGCAAACATAGAATTTTTTAGTATTTTACTTTTTGAACAGAGGACAGTAACATGTATGAGAATGGAGAATGAACGTATAAATCAACAACATAAAAAAAATTAAGAAAATGTCCAAAATCAACCAAATACTATACAATATAATTTAAAAATGAAGACTATTATCAAGAATATGACCAAAAATACATATGTTCAACTGAGATTATTGCAAAAACAAATATACAAAATGAAATAAATTAGAAAAACATGAACAACAGAAACTTAATTACAGTGGAACCTCGGATAACGACCGCTTCGGACACCGCTAAATTCATATAACGACAAAAAAATTTATTAAAAATTATTTTAAAAAATTGATTCTAACAATGATGAATTATGCGGACAACAACGCCTGCGTCACTTTGCGTCACACCTACGTCACTCAGAGCGCTAGCCGCTAACGCTAGCCACTAATGCTAATGCTAGCCGCTAATGCTAACGCTAGCCGCTAACGCTAGCCGCTATGCATCACTTCTGGGTCTCGAAGAGAAT
>JAQQAE010004105.1:0-19232 GCA_029823295.1 Pseudamia nigra | reverse complement strand
CCCTCTCCCCCTCCCCCTTGTGACCCTTGCGAGGATTAAGGGGTAGAAAATGGATGGATTCTTTGTCTATAATTTCAATACCAGTGTAGCCATATTTACCATATTGCATTTCGCAAATACTGCCATTTCCTAGCTCAGTGCTGCTGACTTTGTTCCTACATTTTTGAGATATATTCTCTGGACACCAGCGCGTGGTTTATGATATTTCGACTCGTTAGTTTTCTCATTCCACTGTGATTCTACTAAAGGAACTTAAGCAGCGATGCAAACTGATGACCATATTAAGTAATATCAGCTTGCCTTGTAGTTTGCCTGCTTGTGTCATTTGCTTTCCTTTATTTTCCTGGGCAGTTTAAGTACTTTTAGTAGTTTTTAAAGCGTATGGCTTCATTGCACCGTTGCCTTAACGCTGAAGGCTGCTGTGCGCTGATTGGTGGGTGGTGTGATGAGGGGGCGGGGCGTCGCCGCAATCCACACCTGCAAGCAGTTAAACCAAAGTGTTGACTAAATGCCGGTACCGGTTGTTGGACGTTCACCGGGGGAGCAAACTACTGTTTCTATTGTAGCTCGACAGGAAAACGGTCCACGCTTGCATTTTGTTTCTGCAATTAAGCATTTATAAAGATAACGAGTGGAGAGAACGGTCTCCGTCCGGGCCGAAAATGCTCCCGGATGAGTATGGGTGCGTCGTTACGAACAGGTTCGGGAATCTTCTGGATGATGACACTGACCCGTTTGACCTGATCTGCGCCGTGGAGACTGAAAAGGAGAGAAAGAAAAAGAAGAAAGAGCAGGAAAATAAGGGGAAACAGAAGAAGCCCGGTCAGAGGGAATCTCAGAGGGATAGACGCGTCCCCATCACGGCGCATGGCCCGGGTCCAGGTACGGGCGAATTGTGTTGCATTGTCCGATTCAAACATGTCCATGGCAACTACTAGTGTTTGTAGATCCGAGAGTCCAGCCAGGAGTGGCCACTGTGCTCGGGCTTTGTCTGCTGCAGATGATGCACAGTCAGCGATGCTGTAGCGCACATGTGCATGTCGTCAGGCTGGGTTTCTATGTACATATGCTGATCTGCAGCATTGCAGGATGTGTGTATATTGTCATTATGTAGCATTTTAAATACCTTTTTAGTGGTAATATAGTTTACTGTACATAGTCCAAATATAAATCTAGTCAGTGATTCAGCGAAAAATGTCGACTTGGAAAGCCATGTTGTAAGTTTGATTTTCCTACCTTTAGTATATGTTAAAAGGGTTTATTAAAATGTAGGAACTGTCAGTAATGTGGGACTTGGTAAACTATTGATTTCAAGCTTTTTTCCAGTTCAAGACATGAAAGAAATTGCCATGTCATTTGCTGAAAATAAATCCACATTTGTGTGTATTGTACTTCTTAAATGAAGAATATAATGACACAAAGAAAGGTGATGGGGCTCATTTTGTTCACTCTGACTTCATGATGTGGAAGTACAACAGGTGATTAATAAAACCAACTAAGATGTACATCGCTAGTTCTGAAAAAGTTCAGCCAGGTGGAAAAATGGTTTGGATGTTGAACTCAGGATCCTGAGTGTCTCCAGAAGTCAGTGACTCTCAAATCACAGGTCCCATCTGTAAAATATTTGGTCTCATCAAGGCCTCAGAACACGGATGCACTGGTGATTAGTTTAAGTCACAGGTGTCAAGCTCATGCCATGAATGGCTGAGACCCTACAGGTTTTCTCTCCATCCAGTCACTAAAGCAGGTGATGTCACTGATTAGCTCCTCCCCTCAGTTTGAAGGAGTGCTGATCAGTGAAATCACCTGATTGGAGAGAGAACCTGCAGTGTCTCAGCCCTTCATGGCACGGGTGTGACACCCCTGGTTTAAGTTGTGCTCTTGGAGCATGATGCACAGTGATGCATCAATCTCTCTTGAATTGTTTAACTCTGTTAGGCACTGTAAGTTTGTGAAATATCAAAATCCCTGTTCTTCTTTTGAAGAAAGGCTCTCGTACATTTGCTTAAAAACTGCCCATCTTTGGTTCGTCTTTGCCCCTGAAAGACCAAACCTCTTCTTGCATGTTCCTTTTTGTACCAAATCATGTTTCAAATCACCTTTTTAAAATCTGTTCAAATCACATTGTTTTTTTTTTTAATGATTTGAGCCAATTTTGCATGTGGAATTACACCTGCATCATCTTTTTGGGATTGTGTTGCAGACCCAAAATTAAAAATGGCTGCATATATTCAAATAAACATGCATTGACTGGCCAAAACATGAATTATGCTGCGCTAATACTTTCTACAATTGAATGAAAGTTAACTATATTTTTCTGGCACTACATTATACAGTATTTAAGTTTCTCACCTGACTTTGAGTTCAGGTTGTACAATATAATAAAGAAAATAAATAAAAATGAACAAAAATAATTAAGAAGGGCAACAAAATAACAAATAAAAAAATTAAAACTGTAACGAACACCGCATGAGTCATTTTGGATCCTTCCTCTAAATTTGAGAGGCACTTGTAAACAGTAGAGCAAATTGCAGATTATTAGGTATATGTCGTGTTAGTGCATAAGTTTGTGTCCACAGTTCATACTCAGCATGCTGGCCTTGTGACTGAGAGCAGGGACAGCAGACAGGAGGGCCCCAGGGCCATGAAGAGGGCTGCTTATGGGAACCAGACGGCTAATCAAGAGGGGCAGCCACGGGAGTTTTCAGTTCCTCAGTAAGCATCCTCTCATGAGCAAAGATGGAACATCACTTGACTTAACAAATGCACTGAAACGACCTGTCTGCAGTAGCACAGTAGGTTGGTTATCTGAAATGTTTGCACCCATCTGTTTCCAGGCCCTCCTATAATGCAGACTCGGATTTCCGGGGCAGAGGCAGGAGAGGAGGTAGAGGTTTTGGAGGATACATGAGGAACATGGACAACTGTCACCTGAGGGGCAAGAGGGAATTTGACAGACACAATGGAACGCAAGTCTTTCACTCAGCTGCGCACTCATTTTTTTTTAATTTTTTTTTTTTTTCCACGACCATGATGACATACTGCTAACTTCACATCATCTGTTGTAGTGGTATCTCCCCTGATGAGAAGAGAGGGGGCAGAGGAGCCTGGAACTGGGGCTCTGCTGCAGAAGCCACAAGGTCAGTGCACCTGACTTGGCAAAATTAAAACTGGTTTTCAAATCTGACTCTCAAAAAAATGACTTTCTGTTGTGTGTGTTTGTGAAGTGAGTTTTTGGAGGTGACATCTGACACTCAGGTCAAATCTGAGGAACCCCACACACAAGTGGAGGAAGAAAATGTGAATCAGTAAGTGTTCTTTTATAAGATCCATATCCTCAAGTCCAGTAGTAGATCTATCACTCATGAGTGACTGAATTTGTGTAACTATAAGATGTAAAAATGGGTACATCATAATTGTTGATGATTCTTTTATGAAGCAATGTTATTTGCCTGAGGAACACAGTTGCTGTTGGGTGCACTGTAGGACAGGGATGGCAAATTGTTGCATTGTGGTTACAGGAACGTCTTAAAATCAAATGTACAATTTTCCAAAAAGAAAAATATTATTAAAAAAAAAATGTGTATATATATATAAAATATAATTTTTTTATTTTTTTTTTAATAAATGAATAATCCTTCTCAGTCATCACTTGTCACTGTGTGGATTTCCACAGAGTCCAGCATGTTTAGCCAATACAGTGGTACCTCGGACAACAAACTCTTCTGACAATGAAAAATTCGGATACCGAAAAAAAAAAAAAAAAAACTGCAGAAAATTTACCTCTGACAATGAAATTTAAAGCAGAGAACTATAAGTCACTTCTGGGTCTCGGCGAAGCTAACAGCTGTTAGCCAAGCTAACACAGGCTAATGGCTAACAGCCGTTAGCGGCTACTGTTGCTTTGGATCAAAGAGGAGGAAATTGCTGGTGATACTGTACCATCACTAAAGCCAGCATCGTGCCGGCCCACGGCGTCCGCAGACACACTACCAAATCATAAGCCCAGCTAAGAATACATTGTAAATCATTTTTAGAACTAATTTCATGCATTACGTTTCAGATAATATAACTTAATTTTCAAATAATAATGAATTAATGTGCAGGTATGGGTGTGTAATGCATACTTTTATATGGGAGTTTCTTGTGGATCCAGAACGGATTAATTGGTTTTACATGTATTCCTATGGGGAAAAAGTCACTTCGGGCAACGAATAATTCGGATACCGAACGTGACACTGGAATGGATTAATTTCATTGTCCGAGGTACCACTGTAACAGCATTGCACAGTACAGGCAGAGCAATACACACCCCCAGCTTTGAAAAATTCCAGACAGAATAGAAATGAGTAATTAATGTTTTTAAGTCATGTTTTAAATAACCTGTTCACATCAGCTGTTTCTAGTCTCATTGTTTTGAATGATTTTAAACTCACTTTTGCCTTTAAATACATGACTGAATTATTTCTGTTTATGTAGCCGATCTGTACTTGAATAAAACAGACTGGATAAAACATGAAATATGTTTAAGTTCAGACTGTCGCCAATGCAAGTTAAAGTAAACATTATTTCATTTGCTATTTTTCATTCTGTCTAAACTTTTTTCTCAGTTGGTGTCATGTAAGGCAACTTGAGTCAAAGTCCAAGCTGAGCAGAAAGACGACGACATGATCTGTTTCAGTTCCGTTTCCCTCCAGAATGTTCCCATGGAGGTTTTTGATGCTGGTTGAGTTTATGTGGCTTTAGAGTTTAAATACTTGGAGTCAGATAACTTATTTGTCTGGAGGGCGATGCTGCTCTTTTCTCAACCATTGCACAAGGTAGGGGGGCAGAATTTGAACGGTGCTTGTTGTAAACGCAAACAAGAGGCAAGTTACCGTATTTTTTTTTCAGACTGTTAGGCGCACTTAAAATCCTTTAATTTTCTCAAAATCGAAGGTGTGCCTTATAATCCAGTGCATCTTGTATATGGATTTTTCCTGGTTTGTGCTTGCGGTAAAATCGGTTCGAAGTCGGTATGTAGTACACGGCGCTCAAAAATCTGTCAAAATGCTTTAGTATGACTTTTTGTTATTGTGGAAAGCCTTGAATAAATGTTTAATTTATAATTTAATAAAGTTTGATTTATCTAAGTTTTGTGTTGCGTAATGCGCCTTATAATCCGGTGCACCTTATAGTGCGAGAAATATGGTACATATTTTTCCTGCAAACAAATTCCATACATGGAACATTACAAACTTCATATATCTGTGCAATGTCATAGACATGTCGGCTGCCTACAGACTGAAAAAATGTCTCTTGCCCCACTTTTGATAGAGCACCAGAAGAGGATGATGGAGAGATGGTGGTCCAGGTTGCCATGGGGATGACCCTCGATGAGTGGAAGGCTCTGCAGGAGATGAGTCGACCCAAAGTAGAGCTTAATATTCGCAAAACTGAGAGCACCATTCCCTCAAAAGCAACCATTATCCATCAGTCAAAGCACCTGGAGGTGGGAAATGTTGACACCACTCTGGAGACACTGATTAATGTTCTGTTCATAAACCACTTTCAAGCTTAAAGGTGCACTGTCTAGGATTTGGTAGCATTTAGTGAAGTTGTAGATGGCAAAAAACAATGGTCTACTGGTCTAAAATCTTGCAGACGAGGTATGTTTTTTGCACAGCTGACACATTCAGCTTGCTGTCTGTAGAACCTGAAGGAGGCTGTGGAGGACATGGAAGAAGATGGAAACTACCTACGGAGGCCTGTCAATGACATCACCTCACTCGTAGACATCCACTTTCCTTGTCGTCCTAATCGTGGTGTTCGAGGACGAGCACGAGGCAGTCCTGTCAGCCGCCAAGAGAGGGCCGAACCCAGAATGGAGAGGGTACGTTTTCAGCTCATTGGATCCAAGATTGTTTGGGTGCTGAGAAGAACTGATGACTGGTGGATGCGTGATTTGCTACCTGTATTACTTTTGTAAAGGCATTAGAATGAAATGGAAATGCTGACCTTAATCATCACACTAAACAAAATGGACTGTTTGGTGTGGTGAGGGAAGGAAGTATTCTGTATTAAATATCTTATCTGTTACAGGATGATATGGCCCCAAACCCAGATGACCCTGAGGCCTTCCCAGCACTGTCAGCAGGAATATAACCATGTGCGTTCATCTCCTGCAGGGAAAATTGGTTGCACTTAACACAGCATGGATGACACTGTTTTCATACTTCTATTCTTAAGGTTTGGGGTTTTATTATGCATTTTTGGTTGGAAAGCACTGAACATCTAGTTACTGGAGAATAAATGCTTTTGCAAGTTTATAGCTTGAAGGTGGTGTTCTTTAACATAAATTTGGGATTAGTTGAAAGGGCAAGGGCCATTCAGGAATCCAGGGCAAAAAGGGGACCTTACCTTGGTCTGGTCTGTCCATCCCATCTTGGCTCCGTCCATGTAGCCTAAGCCAGCTTGAAAAGAGGTGACTAGGTGAATCCAGGTCTAAGTGATTCTGATAACTGAGCATTTGCTGTCTATGCAAAACCGTGTAAGTCGGTCACAGATTGACGAGATGTACCACATACAACTGGGGAGCCAAAATGTATACTAAAAAAGGAAAATTGCTGCTGCAATAAAAGGACAAGAAAATGTGTGCCAGACATCTGACAGATGAATGTGCAAGTGTGAATTTATAAGCATTGCTCTAAAACTGTAAAAGTCCTGCCATGTAATGACTTATCATTTGTCTGAATGAAGACTTCCCTCTCCCCAGCTCCTCTGGGGGGGAACCCCCAGGCATTGCCTGTCCAGCTGAGAGACATTGTCCCTCCAGCATGTCCTGGGTCTGCCCCAGAGCCTTCCCCCATTTGGAGCTAGTTGAGGTTTGTACCACCTGGGCCCCTGCCTTCAGCTGCCACTCAAACCACACAGCATTGGACCCTTAGAACCCTTCTTGCAGGTCTCACATGAAGGCGTAGTCATGAGAAACTTCTGAATCGCTCTGTCTAACCTGTCACCCAGGATCAATTTGCCTTGGCAGACCCTGTTGGGGGCAATTTTCTCCCAACAACATGACTCCTAGGATCACTCAGGCACCCCCCCTCCCCAACCACCACAATAAGGTGGCAATTCAAGGAGGAGTTGAATGAAGATTTCATCTTTTAAAAATGAATGGTGAAAACTTGCAATGATAAAAGAATAATGCAATAATATTTAAGATTTTAAATGCAAATATATTCCATATACTGTACTGTACACATTTATTAGGTACACCTTCCTAGTACTGTACTGGGTTGGACCCTCTTTTGCAGTCAGAACTGTGTTCATTCTTCACATGAAGACAGTTGCTGCAGATTTGTTGGTTGCACATCCATGATGCAGATTTAAAAAAAAATAATAAATCCATGATGCAACTCTGCTTTTCTACTGCATCCCAAAGGTGCTCTACTGGATTAAGTTCTGACTGTGGAGGCCACTGGAGTACAATGACCACGTCATGTTCATAAACCAGTTTGAGCTGATTTGGGCTTTGTGACATGGTGCATTATACTACTTGAAGTAGCAAAGGATGGATATGGTGTTTTTAATGATGCTCAATTGGTAGGAAGGGTGTTAAATGTGCCAAGAAAAATATACCCCCCCCTCCACTAACAACACTACACCACCAGCAGCAGCCTGAACTCTTGATGCAGGGCAGGATGGAGCTGTGCTCTGACCGTACCATCTGGATGTCAAAGCAGAAATGGAGTCATCAGACCAGACACTTTTCCAAACAGTTTTCCAGTCTTCTGGTTTTGATGAGCTTGTGAGAATTGTAGCCTATTTCCTGTTCTCAGTTGACAGGAGAGGCCTGGTGTGGTCTTCTGCTACTGCAGTCCATCTGTATCAAGGTTCAATGTGTTATGTGTTCAGAATTTGTATTCGGCATACATTGTGGTAATGAGTGGTTGAGTTTCTGTTGCCTCTCCATCTAACACCAGTCTGGCTATTATGTGGCATCAACAAGGGATATTTTTGCCAAGACAACTGCCACTCACTGTGTAGATTCTCTTTTTGGGACCATTCTATTTGTAAAACCTTTTAGATAGTTGTACATAAAAATTCCAGTAGATTGCCAAGTTTCTGAAATATATCAACTTCACTTAAATCACCTTTCTTCCCTTGATGCTTGGTTTGAACTTCAAGTCATCTTGACTGTGGCTAAATGCATTGAGTTGCTGCCATGTGATTGGCTGATTAGCCATTTGTGTTACCAAGCAGTTGAAGAGGTGTGCAATAGCATCAATGAAAATCAAAGATCAGAAAATAACTTTCAACTTCCATATGACACACCAGCAAACTAGATTCAGAAATCTGGAAAGTTCATAGCTTCTCTAAAATGCTCAATTAATATGAAAAGCAGAATTCAAACAATAATTCGGATGCATAAATGTTTGTTGAAGATGGTATAAACCTTTTTGCGTAAATATAACTGTTGCAATGTTCAAACAGCACTTGTATAGCAGTGATAATTTTTTTTTCAAAGTGAACAGTGATCACAATGACCAGACATTTTCTCTGTAAGTCTTACTTGCACCAGTCATTTTGGGCATGACTTAACAAAATATGATGAAATCAGTGAGTATCAAAACTAAATGACCTAAATCATGATCCCCAGTGGTCTACTTTACAATTCTTGGCTAAAATCATTTTGGGTTATGTTGTTTCCATAGTCGTGTACTTATTTGACTCAATAATGGTCCAAAAATGTGAAATTTTTATTCAATTTCTAGGAGGACCCAGAGAGGAATTAAGACAGGAATGAAACCGCAAGGAGGGACTGATTAAATAAACCTGGCTGTTACATCTATCCTGGTGCATGTTTAGCAGCACAGAATAAATCTGTGAAACCAAATGAAATTTTATAGCTTTAGTTTGGGAACATTAACAACTGAGGATGCTGGTTTGTGTGTGCAACCACAGTTGAGGGGTATGGTACAAGTCTTGCACACAGACACAAGAGTGGAATATTTTTTATTTAAAAAGTCTGATTCTATGTGCTTCCAGCAAGTATTTAGTGGATTATGAACATGGGTAAGACAAAGCCCCATAAGGACTAATTTTATAGCATGATTCCAACATAGTACAAAATATTTACAAAATACAGAGTATATCAAACATTGCCATATTTACAGTCTTGAAATACAGTAGCTGTAAAGCCTCACAAGTAAAATACAAGTCAGATATTGCATGGGGTTTCAACTTTAAGAAATCTAGAGATGGAAATCTTAAAAACAAGAAGATATTACAACTACATCTCAGACCACTTAATATCAAATGAGAAGCATGGATGTGAAGACTGTGTGCTGTGACGCTCGTCATCGCACACTAAGCCCCCCTTTTAATTATTCATCCTTTGGTTAATGTTAATCATTCCCACTGAATGAAGTTTTCCATCATGTTCTGCACAGTGCTTGTCTTGTTATAGAGGACGTAACTCATCACATCTTCTGATAACACATTCAAATGCCGGTCTCTGTTGTGGTTTGCCTATCTGCTACTGCATGCTTAATAGGAACAACCACACTATGAATTTGTTTCATGATGCAGTGTGAAAAATACTTTTAAAAAATCCAAGTGCTTTATGAATAAAATAACTCCTAATCAAAATAAGTCTAACATGATGTGACATGTAAGTCATTTTTAAAGAATATTGAAAGAATACCACAGAGTAATATAGCTGTGTAAGTTAAATTTCATGTAAAAATTCCTCAGGGTTTCTGGATCCACAGGCTCACCGGAGCAGAGGAGCTCTAGCTTTGGGTATGGAGTGACTGTAAGCACAAAAACAAAGTGAAAATTAATTCAACAAGAGCAGTTAACTCGCATCACTTTAACTTATGTACATGAATCAAAGCCATGCGAGCAAGGATGCTTCTTTGCACCTGAAGCAGTGTACAGAGCTGTACAATAAATGAAATAAATAGGGGATAGATACCATAGCCTGGAAAATCGCACTGATTGTAAAGAGCTGCGAGCTTTACGTCCTCTGGAGGCAGTGTGTCTATTACATGGAAGAGATACAACAGAAGGGAGAAACATCAGAGATTAGCACCAGCTCAGACAGCAGAGTGGTGACAACAGGCCAGCGACAGAAGACACAGTGAGCAGCAGAGTCCAGAGAAGCTATAGCCAGTCATTCAGTCCCCTCCTCTGAGAGGGCATGCAAGGAAAGCCACTGATAGAAAGAGCAGGGGAAATCAAATGAGTAGAGCGTCACGGTGGTGCTCGCCGAGGCCCACATTACGTTTAAAACGTACGAGTGACTGACAGTGACCTCTAAAGAAAATGTTAGTCTAACATCGGAGCAAAAAGGATTTGGCTAAGCTGTACCATCATGGTTTAATTAAAATTAAACCTAATTTGGTCTTTACAATTTCACTGAACTGCGCAGGAAATTTTAGATGCAGGTTGAGAAAATGTCTTATTTACTTCTAAATGTAAATAAGAACTTTGCCATCTAATATCAGTGTAATCTATATCAATTTAATGTAGATTCAATATTTGTGCAGACTAAACCAAGAAACAAAACTAAAAATTAAGCTAAAGAGAAATGTCATCTATATTAACTGTCTTCTGCTGTTACAAGCTATGCTTGTACTAAGCAATTTATTTCAGTTTCAGTGACATTTGTCTTAATGTCAAATGAGAAATGACTTGAATATTTCTAAACCTAAGAATATGCAACATGTAACTGAAGATGTTCTGTGTACATTTAACAATTCAGTTTCCTTTAAATATGTGGATGTTGGTGGTACAGCTCAGTCAAAGCACTTAAGTGATAAGGAAATTGTCACCTTCTGCATAATGTTAGGACAGATTGAGTGTTGAGCCTCTGGATTTTTGGCTACATTTACACAGGCATCTAACCTTTAAATTTTTTCAGCACAGATTTGAATTTGTCTTTGTTGCTAGAGTGAACAAGCTGTAAAAACATGACAGCTCCTCCTTGGAAAGGACACAGGATTTTGACTCTTCCATGCATGTGTAAATGTAGCCCAAGTGCCCATATGGCTCAGAGTGGGACTCGGGGAGCTTGCCTGCCAGGGGACCTGTACCATGTTTAAGTTGATGAGAGCGCCTGTGTTGTCTGTGTCTCTATGGCTGCCACATGGCTCACAACACATTGGGTCCCTGTCGCCAGCCACCACATTCAAGTTGCTTAGGGACCTGACCAGTCTGGTGTGGTGCAGGGAGCTGGCAGAGAGAAGGGAAGCTGTTAATTTACTCCACATAGGCCATGAGCGGCTATAGCCTCTTGGCTGCTTTTCACTTGTCAACTCCACATTTTAAAACAGTTTAAATGAAATTCAAAGCAATGATTTAAGAAGTTCAGCATGACTCTATACTTTAGTTCCAGGTTTCCACATATACTGATCAGCCATAACATTATGACCACTAACCAATGAAGTGGTCATGATTAAATCATTCCAATGGCTTTTGTCAGTAGGAGGATGTATTAGACTGCTAGTGAACATTTAGTCCTTGAAGTTGTTGCACTGAAAGCAGAAAATTGTTCAAACTAAAGATCTGAGCAACTTTGACAAGAACCAAATTATGATGGTACATGACTGGGTCATTGCATCCAAACCTAAAGATCTTGGGGGATTTGAAGTACTGGTATGTGTCACTATAATGTCTGATGTGTAATGTACTGCCAGTTATCACAGCAGCTTTCAGAGGTCTGGGAGAGCTCAGGTCTTGGGTTAGAGCTGTTCTGGCATCAAAAACCTACACAACATTGTGCGGTAGTAATGCTTTGTTCCTTTAGATCCACTTGTCCTTCCTTCCTTCCTCATGGGTTTCTGTCCACTGATGGACCAGGACCACTGAACAGGTGGTCCGACAGTTTTGAGATGCTTTGCCCCAGTTGTCTTGACATCTCAGTGTGGTCCCTTGTCTAGGTCACTTGGACCTTTACACTGCTCCATTATTTCTTTCAAATACATCAACTTCAAGGACTAAATGTTCACTTTCAGCCTCATAACCCCCCCCCCACCACACACACAGGCACCATCTTAAGATAACTGACATTACCACTTCAGCTGTCATGTTATGGCTGAATGATGTACATTTTACAACATTTACAAACCTTTTCATGGCTTTTCAAACATCAAATGAAAACAATGCATTTTTTGCACCAAGTCAAATAACTAATAGATCCCTGAAGTCCATCCCATTTCTCTTCAATGTCTTCGATGATGACGGGATTGTTCTTACAGATGTACAGTACCTCACAAACTTATGAGGAACTGTAAATACTGGCTTCAAAATGTGGATATAAAGCGGGTTGTTGCACCAAGATACAGGGCAAACTCAATTACCTATTTTGATCTCAAAATAGCACCACTGGAATAATAGTGTTAATGTGTATGAAAAAAATACAAGGATGCGGAGGAGGAGAATGTGGATGTGGTCATGGCTCAAGGAAACTTAATGCTAATTTTCTATCAAATTATTTAAAAGCAACAAGCCAGGATTACTATCAGTGTCTTATTTTTACAGATCAAAATCAAACAATGTAAAGATTCCAATAAATGAAAATGTCCAATATCCCAACATATTCAAAACACAAGTCGAAAGACAAACCTCAATTATTTCTCCCTGGCTGGACACCAAGTAACAGTTCAAATGTAACAATGAAGTGTTTTTACAGTATGTCCATAAGAAAAGTAGGAAACTATGAGTTATTTGTTACATTTTACAATAATTTATGGTCATGTGTAGTTTCAGTTAAAATCTCTTATCTGTAGTTTGCGCATGTCAGGATTATTTCAGGGTATGGAGCTTCCCTCATCCGTGAGTTTATTCGATACAAGTAATTATTCAATCATTACTAGCAATGACACAATACTGTAAATTCAGTATTGACATGGTCATTTCAGAAGACATGGTCACTGACTCAACCGTGACACATAAGGAACCTGGAGAAAAACTTAAATATTAGACTTTTCAAAGAACAAGTCCTACTGCACAAACTTGTTACATTTCATTTAAAAAAAAAAAAAAACATCCTGTAATGGACCAATATGTAATCACATATGTACTGAAGCACCCCGTAGTCATTGTACACTTAGAATAGCTATTAATCTTTCCTGCTCTTTTTCCTACTTACCTTCTGGCAGAATGACTAAAGAGCCTGTGTTGGCTCAATATAGGTCAAAAGTTCCCTCAAGACCAAGAGAATTCTTGAAGTTACAGACTTTCTGATAACATAAGAGTTCAATATGTATGTAAAGTCCTATCCACTGCACTAACCTGCCTCCCAATCCAGTGCCTGGCAGTGAAGTTCTAGTCCTCTTCCTGCTGTCTGAGTGATCAGACAAGGGGTTAACGCCAGCCTTGCAGCCCTGAACACTGGCCTGCAGGATGACTCTGCTGCAGATACACCCATATCGAAATGAGTTTTTACCGTGGAAAGGAGTATGTGTGCATTGTCTGTGTTTGTACTGTACACTCTACCTTAGGGACTGTGACGACGACCTGGTGTGAATCTTATTCTCTTCGAGTCTATGAAAACACAAATAACAGCAGTGAAAAAGTTTAGAAATGAAGAGAAATGAGACAAGGCTGGAGACAGGAGGAGACATTATGAAGATGGTATGAAGAACTGAGCAGCCAGGTGGTGTTAGTAAAGGAGTCAAAGTACCAGAAAAAGCCTGTAGGTGTTGCTAGAGAGCTTAGGAGGGATAGGAGTTTCCTCTTTGCCAGTTATCATTTTTATCCACAAGGCTCATTTGTCTACAAAGGTTTAATTTGTGACACTTCAATCAACACAACAGCACAGCATGATGTTTGAAGATGGCAGGATGATGGGATCTGTCTGTAGTGCTAAATCATAATGCACAAAAAAAATGAAAAGGACACGACAGGATCCTTTTATTTCTGATGTTTCACAGACAGGCTGTGCTCATGTTAAAGTCTACTATACTTGCAGGAAGAATAAAGAAATATAGGGATGATTTTATACAGACTTCTGATTTGGGTTGGGGTTCAAAGAGAGATGGGGGGCTCACTTACAGCATTTTCACTTAGAGCTCCAGAACGGGGGTTTTTGGGGGCTGACGGGCGCCAGCACTCATTGAAATCCTAACCCGTCTATACAGAAATGCAGGATGGAAGAAGGGAAGCCATACACAATCCACCACAGGGCAAGGCTACACAGGGAGGAGAGCAGCATGGCTACCAGCCATCTGAAAGGAGGACAAATCCAACAACAAGAGCAAACGGAAAAAAAGGGAAAAAGAAAAAGGAGAGACAAGAGACGTCCGGGCAGGACACAAAGCCTCTGATGCTGTGTTTTTCCACTGGGAGCGGATTAGATGAAACACCTTTCAGAGCCTTGCATCCAACAGTGCCAGTCAGCAAGTTTTTGTTCTTCACTTGCTCTGATGTGTTTGCAGTCTGCCATATACTTAGGAAAAAAAAATTAGACTAAGTTTTAAAATAGATACTTAGCACTTACACTGAAAATTAAATCAAATATCTATTAATAAAAACAAAATGGAGGGAAAATAATTAATAATAACATCACAGATAAATTGCTCAAATCTTACAACATTTAAAGATCAATTATAAAAGGTTCAGATCCACAAAAATAAA
This sequence comes from Pseudamia nigra, assembly GCA_029823295.1. NCBI lineage: Eukaryota > Metazoa > Chordata > Actinopteri > Kurtiformes > Apogonidae > Pseudamia > Pseudamia nigra. The sequence continues at coordinate 4,610 of JAQQAE010004105.1, read as the reverse complement.
ATACTTCAAATAGGAAACTTTGGCAGTCACACAGACCTGAAGGCGTATGCAAAGCTCAGATGGCACGTTTACACCCATCCAGTCACAAAACAAGTGGCAACTGACAATGAACCCAGCCCAACATTTATTACATGTTAGAAAGAAACAGGCATGTCCATGCATGCAAGAGTTTCATGCCTGTTGCCATGCATGAGAAGTGATAGAAGAGATGAAGAACAATTTAAATATATAGATATATTTACTGCTCTACCCGAATGCAACATGAGCTTCAGCGTTACATACTAAAAAACACTGGAGCCAGATGGTGAAGTTCAGCTGGGACTCAGGTGTTTGTGTAGCAATGCATACATAGATAAGGCATATAATCTGAACTACAAGCAATTCTCCCTTCTGCCTGAATTTCCTATTATGAACAATCATATCATGTATTGTTGACTCAATATTAAAAATCATAGGAATTTTAATATCAAATCCATTTAATCTCACCAATTAAATCTATAAAACTCCACCTCAGTCTAATATGATGATGACAACACCCCAAACCTTCTGGCAGTTTCCTAAAACTCTTTAATCTTTCAAAGATTGACACTTAATGACAATGTTCCTACTGCAGCTCAGATGAAGGACCAAGTGCCGGTGTTTACATTTCAAACATGTTTTTATAAATACAGTCAGTGCAAGCCAAGCCCTAAAATGTGCAATTCAACTAACCCAGATCTTTCATGAAACTGTGATTAGTTGAAGAATTGGCGCTGTTGTTAACAGGCACAGCTGGCTCAACTGAACGATATCTCGGATATGCCTTGATATCAAAGCAGAACAACTCTGCATCTGTGAGAGGCGAACAGTGAAAGGCGTGTAAATGTAATGCATTCAGTAAGTGCATATCCACTTCACACCATCCAAAGAGAAAAAAGAAATTTTAACTAAAAATCAGCCATACCATTAGCCATACCATTCACTGGCATAGCATTCATTTCTACAGGAAGAGGATGTCAGCTAGAAAGGAAGTGACGTGCACTTACCTCCATCATACAAAACCTCACATCCTCTCTCTGTTTTTCCTCTCCCCCACTTTCTCTGCCTCTCTCTGCTATCTTTTCAACGGCAGGCAACACATCGGCCACACCGTACCCATGAGGCTGCAGCAGAACACTACCACCTGCCTGACACGGGACAACAAAAGCCAAAGCCATATGGGTACATTGGCAGAGGCCGGTCAACCATCCTCAGCCCTGCTGACACTCAAAGCTTCCTTGGCTGGATTTACACAGGCACAAATTACACATCAGCTAGGTATACCTTTGATGTGTTCTGCTAAAAAAAAAAACACTCTGTGAGGGGTTAGTACTAGGACCGTGCATATAACAATGTATGTATGTATGTTGTGATAACTCGGGCTTCTACGCTCCATCCACAATGGTACACTTGGTGAAAAATGCCGATTTTGCTGTTCACACTAGTCCAGGAAGTTAACCTCCTGAAAAATGAAGTATTTTGGAAACGAAACTGACTAGAAATTGGGTTGTGCTGTGTGGACACAAAACAATGACATTCACCCTCTCATCAGTCCCATCACTCATCCCTACATATCATGTCCTGATTCATCTCACCCCTTCCACAAGAAAAAAAAAAAAAAAAAGCGTCATTTTTGATCAGATGCCAACTCAACACAAAAACTGAATTACAGAGGATTATGCTGTTGCATTTACTGAATGGTTATTCTGTCTTTTGCTTCTCTCTCTAACTTCATGGTTATCAATGTTCTTCATTACTCACTTTAACTCTAAAAATTTTTCACACTATCTTGAGTATGTCTGGCCTCACTGTTGACAGGTCTCTCTTACTGCCATTTAATATTCTGTTTTTACTTTGTCAAAGTATTATGTAGAAATTGTTATTAAACGTGCTACAACTACAAATTGATGATTTCTGAAATGCTAAAAGTGTGTTATTTTAGTTTTAAAACAAAACTCATTAGTATGCATGTAGCCTTGATGTCATGCTCTGCAATTTGATTATACTGCAAATCGCATACTTTACAACCATGTTCATTATTATCTTCTTACCATAAATTCATGATGTGTCTAGTTATTACATTTTATACTGGTTTTTCTTGTACACTCACCAGCCACGTCGTCATGTGCACTTGTTCAATTGTTTGTTAACACAAATGACTAATCAGTTAACCACATGGTAGCAACTCAGTGCATGTAGACATGGTAAAGACAACTCACCGAAGTTCAAATCAAGCATCAGAATGGCAAAGAAAATGAACGTGTCATTTTGTTGGTGCCAGATGGGCTGGTCCAAGTATTTCACACGCTGCTGATCTACTGGGATTTTTACACACAACCATCTCTAGGGTTTACAGAGAACGGTCAAAGAAAATATCCAGTGAGCAACAGTTGTCTGGGCCAAAAAAAGGCCTTGTTGATGCCAGTGGTCAGAGGAGACTGGTCCCAGATGATAGAAAGGCAACAGTAACTCAAATAACTACAAAATGTTGCAAATATCTGCAGTTCCACCACATGCCAAAGGTGCTGTACTGGATTGCGATCTGGTCACTGTGGAGGCCACTGGAGTTCAGTGAACTCACTGTCATGTTCAAAAAACCAGTTTGAGATGATTGGAGCTTTGTGACATGATGCATTATCCTACTGGATGTAGCAATCAGATGTGTACATTGTGGTCATAAAGGGATGGACATGGTCACGGTGCAGCAGACAAATCTGTATCAACTGTCTGATGTTATCATGCAAATATGGGACAAAATCTGGTCAAATGAAGGAGGTAAAAGAGTCCAACTCAGTATTAGCAAGGTGTACCTAATAAAGTGGCATGTGAGTGTACACTTGCTGTTTACCCTTACACTCTTTCCTGTTCGTCATGTAAATATTAACATGAGACCTGTATTCACTTTTATGACTTGCTACAATTCAGTTTTACAGTGAAATTGTATTATAAAGTTTGTTTTAATATTTTACCCACATTCCCCCATCAGCTGGTTTCCATTCATCTTTTTCATATTTGAATTGTTTAGATTTTGTTTTATAGTTAACTGAAAACTAAATAAAAGGAAAATATTTCATTTATGCATAATTGGTACTATTGTGAGATATCCTGTGTATGAAATGACTTCTATCAGAATATGAGACGTTGGGGGTCATTCCATGTCAAGTGTCCAAATTTAAGAAAATTCCGCTCAACCATCTGAGATTTATTCACACACTTCCTAATAGAAGTCCCAAATAAAACAGGCAGTTTTATGTTGATAAATGCTGTTATTTTGTCATTCATCACAGAGTGATAGTTTGAGAATCCAACATACATCGGAAGGTGTATGTGCAATATCAAGTCTCTAGCCTTAAAACTGAGCTTTCCATAGACCTTAAAATATGCTGCCACAGAGTGTTTTTGAGCAAATTCAGGCACCCAGATTCTTATGATATATCAAGCCACACCCTTGAAAACCAGATAAAATATCTCAAGGGGCTTATCCAGTGACAAATAAATTTCTTCAGTACTTTAAGTAATGGTGGCAGATTTTAACCCTTGAAAATTTGAAGGACCGACCTAAAATACTTTTCTAGATATAACAAATTGAAAGTGGCTCCTTAAAAAATGTTGTGAAAATACCCATAACTGGCTGCTAAAATATTTTTTTTATGTCAAAACTAGTGGGACAAGAGAGCTAAAATTTGGGCTGTTTTCTATTCAGAGATGTGTGAACTCACTGGAATTTTTTCAGCCAAATCCGAGATGGTCAAATGGGAGCAATTTGGACACTTGACATGGAATGACCTGCTGTCATATAGGACAGCGCCAGTTAGCACAGACACTATAGCACCTTCCATGAGAAAACAATGATAGACCTGACTAGTTTCATAGTGCAGTTGTCCTGTGTTTTGTCTTTATCATTTTCAAAATTGTACATTAATTCTGTATACATACAAACTATGAGACAATATGCATGTTGTAAGTAGTAAACTAAGAAGTGCTTAACAACTCAGAACACATTTTATATTTTAGATTGTCCAAAGGAGCCATGTTTAGTTTTGATGACCGCTTTGTAAACTCATGACATTCTCTCAGATTCACAAGCTGGTTACCTGGAATGGTTTGTATGCATGGTCAAGAATGACTCTGTCCCATTTTCTGTCTTAATGTACTTTAGACAATCAGCATCTTTCACAGTTTGGATGTCTTCGGTGTTAATGTCTGAGGTAGAGTACAAACACTGTACAGTGGTCCCTTGCTATATCGCGGTTCACCTTTCGCAGCCTCACTATTTCGCGGATTTTTTTTAGTGCAATTTTCATGTATTTTTTTACAGCGTATGAACCCGTGTTGTGTTCCGTGTCCTGATTGGCTAAAGGAGAACCCGCGTGTTGTGTTCTGCGTCCTGATAGACTGACAATGGCCTTAGCCAATGTCCTCGGTGTTGTGTCTCCTGTGCTGTGCAGAGTGCGTTCAGCTTTGCCGGACTTGAACGGGTGTTCGATCGCTGGCAGTGTGACTCTGATGTGCTGTGTGTTTGCGGGTTTTCTCTCCAACGGAGGCCCACGGTGTCGACGAGGGCCTTCAATGGAGGGGGGCGCTGCGGCTAA